>VZUI01095263.1:0-125328 GCA_013401135.1 Cettia cetti
GCTCCGCTCGGCGCGGGGAGCGGCGCGGCTCCGCTCGGCGCGGGGAGCGGCGCGGCTCCGCTCGGCGCGGGGAGCGGCGCGGGGCGCGCCCCGCTCCTCCCGGGGCTCTCCCACCGCCCCACGGCTGCCAGCACAGCACAGCCTCCCCTCCCACACGCCCGGGCCCGCCAGCACACTCTGCCAGTTGAGGTTACTCAGCGCGGCGGCGCACTAAGCGCGGTTTCAGCTGAGTTTGAATTTCAAAGAGTTTAAGGCCAGCCCAAAAACATATGTTAGAGCGATTACCGATCTGTCCTCTTGTGTAACACAGACACAGAATTTCACAAGCTGACTCCCGTGCTAAACCCAGTAGCTTAGGACTAGTTAAAGTATTTTTTATTTTCTTCCATATAAAGATGGGTATCTTTTTAATTCAAAAAAACCCTGCTACTTCTTTTAGTAGTCTGTTTCAACAATTGATTATTCTCATGGTAGTCATGCCTCTTAATTTAATATTTTTGTTGTCATTACTGAATTACATTTTTATTCAACAGATTAAAGAGACCATTAACACGTTGCTATTTTTCCTGTAAAAATGCTTATCTACTGCAATCAAGTCATCCACTGCTTTTCTTTTTGCTAAAATAAACAAACAGGCACCCTAAGGTTCTCAGTACAGGCTCTTTTTCTCTGTCACAAGCCACCCCAGTGGTGTCCCTTTGTCTGATCCCTGATTTCAGAGAGAGAATGTTATAAAATGTGCTATAAATGTGTTACAAAAGGCTAACACCAAAAGTGGGACAGAGGGCTGTCTGTATTCATCACACAGCATTGATTCTCTCAGTTAGTTATGGATGTCTCTAGAGCTTCAGGACACCAGATTTTCATGTGATAGGACAGGGGCTTAGGTATTCTATCCTGGTCCCTGCCACCTCAAAGAAAGCTTAAATGCTTTAAGTGCTGCATTGCCCCCAATAGCCTGATACTCCCTCTCCAACTACTGTGTGTTCAGATAAAACTCCAAGTGAGAACACAGCATAAACAGTAACTTCACTAATTAATTTCACTAATCCCTGGAAAAGGAATTTACTTCAGTAAAGTGCTAGACTAGAAGCCCATAATTTTGTATGTTGGAAGAAAAAAAAGGTACAAATACCTCTAGAGAGTCTCCATCACATTCCCCTTCCTCTGTAGTCTTCCCCATTTCTTCAGTGATACTGTTCACCATGTCAAAAAATCTGTACCAAAAAAAAGGGGAGGAAAAAGCAAACACACTCTTGAGCCAGTAACTCGAGACAGTATAGGAACAAAGCAATGAAGAGACCAAAAGAGGACATAAGTACAGTAATTACTATTTTATATAACTACATATTATGTAATAACAATATATATATAAGTGTAATTTATACAGTAAGTATAAATTCAGTGTATAAGTTTGCTTGTCAGAAGAAAGATTTTGTTTATATGGTGATTTAGCCATCAAAATCTGACGTTTTTCTGTTTCTTTTACATGTACAAAAATCCATGATATATGAAATTATTAATGGAATTAGTATTTCAAAATCAACAGCTCAGTTGAAATTCTCATCCTGTACCACAATTTCTTTATCTCCATTGAAAGCACTGAAGCATCATGAGAAGTGCTGGGAAGACTTGCTACATTTGGAAGAGTTTTTGTAGTGTAGGAATTCTAGCTTCAAGTTTTTCCTTGAATGAAAAGGATGTCTATTTCATAACCTTTCATTTAAAAAATACTATTATAAATTACTTCTACCCTTTTGAAAGAAGGCAAGTACAAAACCCATGCAACACTGAGGTACTACTCATCTCTTAAAAAGAGCTCAGATGTGAAGGGGAATAAACATGGTGAAATTAACTGGAATGGATGAAAGAACAAGCTAGAGATTAGGCTGTGAGGTGGATCCAGTCCTTAATAGAGTGTACTGCAGCGATTTTAGGCAAATTTGCAGACATTTTAGCACAAAAAGATGTGACATTTCCTTTGGGAATGCTTCCAGGATCAATTTAACACCACAGCCTCAAGCTTACGGAGAAGAAACAGTTTAAAGAAACTAAGACACCCCTAATTTTGTGCAACAAACTTGTCCCAAATTTTCTGCAAGGACACAGGTAGAATCTCACTTATGTAAACATATGCTAATGTAAAGGAAATCAAGCGTGCTTGTTTTTAATTGTAAATAAAAATATTACTGCATTTACAGTTACACAGAAATCTTGACCAGACTTTGCTGTTACTCCAAAATGTTCCCACTTCAGTAAGTCCCTCTAAAGTTTAGGATGTTTTGTTGAATTGGGGGCACACACTTTCAGTAAGCCATAATATGATAACAATTACAAAACTAATCCCAGAAAGTTGTGTGTAAACAAATTACTAGATTTATAATTGTATTTGTTTCTAGTGTTTGCCTGAGCTTGTTGTTCGACTCTTCATACATCAGATCTTCAGTGTGTTAAGGTACACAGGATGCTGTGTATTAAGCTTTAACACAAAAAGTTGATCTGAGGACACTCAGATTAACTTTCACCATAATTCTGAGACAGTCAGTATCTGTTGTGCATGTAGACACCATCTATCCCATCACAGGCCATGGTATTTTCTGAAATAACAGCAGTGACCCACCTTCTACAATGAAGTTCTGTGCAGAAATAGATTTGAAAGTCATCTGAGTTGTGCAGCACGTACAAGAAACAGCATCGCTCTTCAAACTTTGAAATGCTGAAAGAACGGCCAAGAAAGTTATCAGAAAGATGCATTTAGACTTCTATCAGCTTTGTCAAATAAGATTCACAAACAATGGGTACAGATCAATCCATTTAATATGGAAAAGCACTAGATTAAATCTGAGAATCCATAGTTTTTCCTTATGGTAAAATCACTCTCTTGTGTCCTCCACAGTTCACATTCTGATGTTTGCTATCATTCAGTTTGCCTCACTTGTCCACCCATTGCCCAAGGAAGAGCAGGAACAAAAGAAATTCACAGGAATGTTTCCATTGACCTGTGACATTTTCATCTTTATAACATTTAGGTAAGGCCCTTAATTTTCACTCCTGCAACCAGAATGAAACATCCTTTCAGGATCATATTAGAAAGTTGGACTTTGAACAGAAATAGTGAGTTCTTTGTGTTAGACATCAGCCACAGCTCAATCTTGAGCACAACATTTTCTACTCAGTTCCTTGTTAATTGGTACCTTGATAGTAAGTCGGAAAAGTATTTTTAAATTAAATCAGCATCTAAATATGAGGCAAATTATTTTATTACACTTTCCTGCTCACATCTTCCTTGAGTTTTGGTTTTATCTGCTATAACTGCAGAGCAATGATAAAGAGGAGGCATGTGTGCCATTTTCTTATGGATGCATAAATGTCTCACTGGAAAAACAGAAGAGGTGCAAACTCTTGTACAGCTGTCAGTTTTCCACCCCAAGTAGGTGGCAGTTCATGCAAACCTATTCATTCACCAAAACTGTTCTATATGCATGTCATTACTCTGCTCCTTATAGAAAATATTAAATGTTATATGAAATAGCTCTTTTTGTAACTTTGTTACATGATGGGTGCCAGCTGTCAAGCTGATGCAGTATAATTGATTCTTACTATATTGGAAAAGGGCAGAGGGAAGTGGCTAGGGGTGTTACAAGGGAAAATAATTATTATCCCTTGTAATAATGTAGTATTTGAGAAACCAAGACAAATTAGGTCTCCTTATTAAGCTTATTAATATACTGGACAAAATCCACAGTCCTAGTGAAATCAATCTATTTTAGATGGATCAAGACAGCCATTATGTTATTACTTACTTTGTAGCACAATAAAGTAGAATTATGTATTATGTTGTGCCAAAGGATTAAAGATTTGATTAATGTACCAGGGCTTTTCTAAGTATAAGGAAATACCTGAAATTTTGAGCCTTTAATAGGTGTTTAAGATTGTCTGATCCTTCTCTCCTTTATGATTGCTCTATTGTAAAACCCTGAGAGTTTTGATAAACAAATTACTCCTTAGACAAACGGGGGGGGGGGGTCTGCCTTCCATAAAGCTACTTATGAAAAGAGTGAGCTTTATTATAAGAATACTTGTCTCTGGGTGTGGTGACTCATTTGTTTTTACATTAGGAAAAATCATAAATGCTAAGTAGTGTACACATTTAGGAAGATAGACACTGTCCTGAGCTTATAAACTAAGTTTAAATTCAAGTTTTTCAACCATAAAAGTAAACTCTCTAGATATGTAGTAACTGATATTAACTTGAATTACTTGAATTACTCATTTAAGTTCCATGTCATTGAAACATTTTACTGACTAAACTGTCAGCTGAAATTTGACATGCGTAGAAAACAAACACAGCAGTGAATAAAAGGGGAAGAATGTGGAGTGTATACAGAGGCCGGGGAAATTCATAAATATTTAAGACCTTTAAGTGAGGGTTTACATTGCTTATATGTTGCTCTCCTCCCTGAAAAAAAAAAAAAAAACCTAAACTAAAAAAAGGAAGACTAAAAATCACGCGAGTTATAAACAGACACAGGAAGTGCCTCATTCTGACAGTGCCCAAGCAGACGTAGTACCCACTGACATCTGCAACAGCAGAACTGGGGTTGAATTCACCAAACTCCAAAAACAAACAGGGAAACATGGCCTTGTGCCCAGCTCATGTACATCCAGAACTCCCCTTAGTTGATAAGAAATATAGCAAATGCTGTAAGTAATTAGCATCACTTTCAGATGGAGCAGCAGATTAAACAGGTGAACACTGGCAGAAATGACAGATAGGAACTTCAGTGTTTCCTAGAAGTTCAGCAGTACAGCACCTCTCATTGTTGTAATTAAGTAGTCTGATGAGATTCAAAGCTCCAAGAACTTGGGATGGAAGACAAATATCCTTGTCTCAAGCTTGTCTAAGTTCTTGAGCTATGAAAGAAACTGGATGCAGACCTCTTTTCTGGAGGCACTTTCCCACAGAAACAACACAAGTAGTGGGTAGTTCATAATCCCGGACTTACCCTGAACAGTGAGTAAAAGCCAACTTGTAGTCTAGCAAACTTCCATCTGCTACTTTAGTTTTTATTTTTTAATTGGAAAAAAAAAATTCCTATCTTCCTGCTTGTATGCTGTCAGCTTTGCAGAACAGTAGGAACTTTGCTTGATAACCTAAGATGCAAAGCGCCTTGGGGAAACAACCATGCTCCAAAAGCTCTGATAAATCCTTTAAAGCATACCAGCACTTTTTGGGCTGATTCAATAAGAAACACTTGTATTTAAGAGGTCAAGAAGGCATACGCAAAAGCAGAGGTATTTACATTGGCACACAAACCGCTAATCGATGCTTTTCTTGTGCTAAAGCCAATTGCTGTGACTTCCTGCATACAAAGTGTGATTTAGCACTGTTCTGCTCAGAGAGTTCTACATACTTTCCAAGTTGCTTTGCAGTTCTTGCGAGCTAAACTCTATTACTTGTGAAACAAAATTCTGATTACACTTGCTGTTACACAGCACGCAGCGGAAGTGACCCTCTGTCACTGCTGTGAAGTATCTACCAAAAACCTGAGCCATTTCAAAGCTAGGTGTCTCTTCAGACCTGCTGTCTCCTTAGGGAGTGCCATAAATATTTATGGTGGTCTTTGTCATAAAAGCCTCCAAGATGATTTACAAAGACCTGCCTTGTAAATTAAGGCTGCATTTCTAAAGCTGACTCTTACTAGTCTAGTAGGACTGAGAATCCTTATAAAGCTGGGAACTGCTCCTTCCTAGACTGCTTTAAATCTAGCATCCCCAAAGTAGCCAAAAATATTCTTGATACAAAAATAGATTAGAAACAGCCTAGTTCTGCAGGCCCGCCCACTCCAAACAATACTTGCCTTCATAAAACTAGGAAAAAACCCTGTAAAACGATGAAAAATTAAGTGATCAGAAACTTGCATATATTTAAAAGAAGAAGTAAAAAAAACCCTTATTCAGCTTCATGGTTGCATAAGATAAGTATTTCCCCCTGCAGCTCCTCATGGAAGGAGCCAGAGTTCTCTAAGAATTCAGAGTGGCTCTTGGCTCATGATAAAGTCATCTGAGTTGTTTTGGATATCTGTTCAGAAGAACAGATTGGAAAAGCAATTGAAAAATTTAATGATAATTCAGTTCAAATAACCAAAGCAGGAGGTTACACTAGAAACAGTACTAACCACAGCATGGTTTAACAAGGGGAAGGAAAAACCAAAATGACAGTAAATAAATAAATAATTTCTGTCTTTCCTTTTTTTTTTTTTTTTAGAAGCACACAAAAACATACTGTAGTCGAAACCAAAACCAGACTGAACTAAGCCTATCGTTGCAAATTTTGCCTAAAATAAGCTGAATCCCACAGGATTGAATTTTCATGCGTATTGATAGTTTGGTGTTTTCAAGTTACTTTTTGGAAGGAAAAAGAACCATCCATCTGTGCAAAAACGTCCTGCAGACATAGCAACAACTCTGTGTATGGAACAGTTATTATTAGAACAGAGCAACGACTATTTAAAAATGTAAGTTTTCTGGACCTTTTCTTTTTAATTACACTAAAAGGAAAGTGGAAAGTTGCAGGATGACAAATACAGATAAAGCCTAGGGAAAAGAAAAAAGATAAAAGAAAAAAGATGAAGAATAGATTGTAAAAGGTTGCAGCAGTGATAGGGTATCACTGTCACTCCAAGGTCCACAGCAGCAGCATAATACAAAATTCATTCAATTACTCCTTTTATTTCAAAACAAAAAAGGGAAACAACTTACCTTACCCCCCTAATAGAAGCAGCGCAAAAGTTCCACTCATGGATACCTTTCTGTAACACACAGTAAAAAATAAAGAAATAAAGAAAATATTCCTCCTTATGCATGAAGGGCCAGTAGGCATATCTTCTGGAATGAAGCTCATGAGATGGAAGGAGAAACGCTCAAATTACAACAGTCTATTTATTATCTGTTAACATCTATTTTTCAAGGCTTTTTTTTTCACCTGAAACCAAAGCAACAGAAGTTCTTCATAGAAATTTTGGGTTATTTCTTCACTGTTTACGCTGCAAACACAATTTACTATTTTAGAAAACATTCAAAAGAGCAGATCAGAAGGGACACCACTACAGCCTTGTTTGGACACTGAACTTGGGATCACATGTGCTATTTAGGAAAGGAGGGCAAAAAGTATTCCACCTCTGAGAATAACAAGAGCTTGCTCGGCACACTTGATCCCCTAGTGTGGGGGAAAGCCAGGTGGAGAGAGCTACAAGTAGTAAGTCTGAGGCAGGAGAGCAAAGTAGGAAGAACTGCTCAAATATGAAGCAAAATGTCCAAAAAACAAAAAAGGAGACTTTCACTAGGAATCCAGAAGAGAGCGATAAGAATGCACCAAACCCCCTAAGAGCTGCTGGAGTGAAAACATGACTGGGAGAAAGAAGCCACGCTATGAAAACACAAAGGGCCAGGCCTCATTTATTTTCAGATCTTTTAAATTTACAGCTGTCACACTCAGCACAACTGAGTTCTCTCTACAGTTATACTGTTCTGTGTTTATGCTCTATTAAAACTTTACTGTAGCAAACAGAAGCCTTTTGTATCTTCTTAAGAAAACATTCTCCTCTCAGGAAAAGGTGGAACTGCACCACCTCACAGCCCTGGCAACATTGGGACCCCATCTTAATGAGCCACATACTTGAAGATCCAGCTGAATTTCATTAGGCATTTGAATGATCTGAGCAAGGGCATACTGTCAAACAGAAAGATAAATGTATTCCCAAAGAAGACTCAAAAATGTGTAGCTTATAAAATGAATAGTGAAATGCACAGAAGTCAGAACAGATACACTGCTGAAATAGCTGCACAATGTGCAGAAAATGACAGTGGAAATTACTCTCCCTCTGTAATTCTTTCCTTCCTGCTCAAATCACATTAAATGTTGTAATGCTAATATCAAATGCTTAACACAATGGACCAAATATACAAGAAAACATCTTTCTTGATGCAAAAGTTTCATAAATATTGTAAGTGTAAAGTATAAAGCAGTAACTTCAATATCTCTTCAATGTTGAATGGAGTAAGGGTTTCTTATGTGTGGTAAAGGAACAGGAGTAGCCCAATATTAGGAAAAGCTGGATTTGCAACTTGAAGTGGAAGTACTAACTGATGCTAGTTGTGGCATGTTTGTGAAATGTTGCCTGGTTCTCTCACAGGAAGGAAGATCAACTCAATCCCTATGCTGATGAGGAAGGGTTTCTGCATATTTTACAACTCCCTTCATAGACAAAATCTGCTAGTTTCCAATTTTCCATGCTTATAAACTCTCTTCAGACTTTAGTTATTGGTGCTTGGCCAATTCCCACTACTGGGAATAATCTAAAATCTAAATAAGTTAAAATATATCTTCTGAGAGGCAGAAATTCTCAAGAAACATAACGAAGAGCATTAGTATTGGTTTTTTACTTGTCATCTATGTGCAACTAATCTCTTAAATCTTAATTACCATACAAAGATCTCAAGCAATGAAATAACATAAAAGTTATGTCCCTTCATGATCTCACCAAGTTTTGAATACATTGGAGTAAATATATCAGGCATGCTATCCAAATTCAGCATCTGTTCTTTGGTTAGGCAAAAAAATCATCAGCTACCCAAAACAAAACTCAAAATGGATTCAGAAGCCAAAGCAAAACAGAGACAGGCTGTTCTATTTCAAACTTACAAACAGCACTGCTGCATTCCTCTAACCCCATGCGGGAAGGGCTGCTAAAATTAGGGAACTGCAAGGCAAAGGTAATGTGCATCCTACAAAATAAAATGCCGCCTGATTTTTCTTGGAAATTATTTTAAATTCAGTACTATTAAAGACATAAATGTTAAAATACATAGCTAAAAGCAACAAAAAAGAAAAAAGCTACATTTTTTATCCTGGTATTGACTGTCATTTGTCTGTTTAATACAAAAGTGCCAGCTGCAGGCTCCACTGAGTTTCAGTTTGGATTTGAAATGGAAATTCAGCTTCTTTGTGCACGAAAGGAAGTTCATACATTTTGTAACTCACAGATCTTATTCTTGGAGCACTAACTGAACTCTGCAAAACAAGTAGAACCATTAATTTATGTGCCAAAATGAACTGAAATCTGAAGCATGAATTGCTAAAGCTCTGACAGACCTACGGTTGGTAGATTGAACTTGGATAGATGAAGTTTCCAAATCCAGCTAACATGCCCTTGCAGTAGAGATAGGTGGTCTTTCCTTTTTAATCAGCCCCCAAAATGCTTGTTTTCAAGCTCCTAAGGACCAAAATATGAGTCTTCCTCTGTGCAGTACACTGACAGATAATACATCCTTTTCCTTCACAAAATCTCTTAGCAAAGACATATGATACTGGTTATATTCAGCTGAAAAGGAAGCTGGTGCCTCCAAATTTTTCTAGTCCCTTTACTCCCTGTGAGATTTCTGATGGCTTCTAAGGACTTTGACAAACTGCAACCGACTACAATTGTACAGCTGAAGGGGTAGCTACCCATTGAATCCTTTTGATGGGTGTGATGGCTCACAGGGTACATGGTATCAATCAGATTCCTGTCTACTGAATAAGCTCATCACAGTAAGGATTCTGGCCAGAGCAAAAGTACAAAGAGTGCACTTAATGTCTAATGCCAATGATTAAGACTAGGCCAGAAAAATAGGAAATACTATTTTGCAGAAAATACAAAGAAATGCATCTCACATCAGGAAGGAGAATGGGAAAATGGAAAGAAATGTTTAACATGCTATAAAGAAACACCTATCTTCTGAACACCAAACAGGTATAGACTAATACATCCAAACCCTTCTCCCAGACAGAGGACAACTGAGCAGTCAAATGACACAGCTATGAAAAATGCCACTGCTGAATGTATCAAACAAAATATCCCAGTCGCTATATGATAAATGAATGCACCATGGAATACACTTTTTGGAATATGAGTGAACATGCTCAAGTGAGGTTAACTCAAACTGGAACATAATGAAGTCATGGCAGTGAGGTGCCATGTGTGGCCAGTACACCAAGCCTACTTATTTTGCCTAAAAAGAAACCTACACCAAAATCCCACACTGAGAGATATTAGGGTTCTTCTAAAAAATACTGTCATGTAAACATCAGAGAGAAAAAGGAAACCACTCAATATAAACACTCCTTTAGCAAAAGAACAAACGTCTATGAAATGTCAACAAATTCAGACTAAAAATTAGAAGACTTAAGGTAACTCCTTTTCACTTCACCAGTAATATTCTACCTTTGCTCTTCTAGAGTTGCAGTGGAATTCTCAAACCAGTTTTCAGCATGACTGGTCAACTGTGAAACCTATACTAATATTCAGAAAGAGCTGAGCTTGATCACTTTATGGGAAACATTATATGGGGAGAGTGTCTGCAGCAGGGGTGAACAGAACTCAACAGTCCAGAAAATTCCTTCTAGTCCTATGTTCCTTCTAACACTACAGTTAAGCCACTTAACAGAATGAAAAGTATTGTTTGGAGGTAAACTAAATATACACACAAAAAAGTCCACCAAAAAAAAAAAAAAAAAAAAAGGCATGTTCAAATAGTTTCTAAATAGAATAAATTCTGAATACAGAAATACTTTCCAAACAGGTATTTTAGAATAGCAAGATTAAGTCTGTAGTTCTGACAAATAATTATTTACTGTATGGTACATTTTTATTTTTCCCAAGAATCGCATACATTCATTTTTTATATTATTCTCAGAGGCTGAACCTATTTCAAAAAAAATCAGTCAGAATAAACCACAAATGAAAAGAAATTTATTGGTCTAGGCAAACATTTCAGTTTGTTCTCTAAATATGCTATTTCAGCTGCCATTTACATTTTCTCAGGAGCTCACAATAAAAATTCCAAGCAGTAGAGTGTCACTGAATTTTGTGTTCAAAAATATTTCTCCTTTTACAGACTACTAGCAGGAAAGCTGAAGACTGGACTTGCCAGTGTTAGGTTAATGACTGGACCTGGTTATCTTGAAGGTTTTTTCCAACCTAAATGATTCTATAGTTACCTGAAAAACAGGTCCTCATTGTCCTACCCTGCAGGTAAACAAAATGCTGCAGTGGAAGAATGAACAACGTTAGTTCTTACAAATCACAGCATCTCCGGTGTTTTGCCTCCAGCTTACTCAGACTCCATTCACTCTTCATATACTCCTTCATTTTCCCTTGCTGACATCCTTCTCTAAGGTTCTGTGACATCCTCCCTGTCTTCCCTCTCTACCCACATTTTCCTTCCTAAACATCCCAGAATGTAATAGCCATTCTAGGTTTTCTTCTCCACTTCCATCTCTGGATTTCCTAAGCTCCTTTCCAAATATGTCTGACTATCTCACACCTTGACATACAGACTTCTCAGAGTTTTCAATTTCTAGAGCATCCCTCTATCCTTCTGCCAGATATTTCTTTGGCATTTGATTGATTCTGTTCCCACTTTAACATACCAGTCTCCATTACTTTCATATTAAAGGAGTATTTATCACAGCTGACACATAAAACTGCAAGGGCAGGAAGAAGATAGTTCTGTAAGTATAAGTAATTTTATGCTACATTACTGGTATGATGACAGTAAATTTTAAACTACTTATGAAATCTTAAGCATCTTAAGATTTTGTGTATTATACAATGGCTTAAAACAACCTGAAGGAAAACACAATTATTTTGAAAAACTATGAGAACAAAAGATCCATTGAAAATCAGGACAATCTTATGCACAGCAGTATACCTCAGCATCTTCCTGTGTGTTACTAAAACATTTTTCTACTTTCCAAAATCATAATTAGATGCAACTGGTCACATGCTGCATGCCTTATGTACCATGCATACTTTTCAATTGTGGAAAAAGTTACAACTACAAACATACCTTGTCATCAGGCAGCACATGCCAGATGGATACTGTCTTCTCCTCAGCTTCACTGTTGATGGAGAGATATGAGGGCTGATAGATTTTTGTTGGTTCCAATATTAAAACCTTGCAGAAAAAAAATAAATTCAATAGTTAGTGCAAAACTGGCAGTACTTGGAAAGGTACTGAAATCTGTTAAAACTATTTCTTTAGTCATACCATAAAAACAGGGAAATAACAAAAAGCAAAGTTTTTGGTACTGGGATAATTTAGTGCGGCTGACAGTAACTTAAGATTAAAAAAGAAAAAAAGCCAACTTTAATTTTTTTATGTAAGGCTGTTACGTGTCAATTGGTAGCATGTATCAATTTTGCAAATTGTTTTTTTGAAAAACATCAGGTTTTGAAATCTTTCTGTCACAATTCAGTCTCCTACAATGCCACTCTAGAATGTCTATGTCCCATGTGGAGAAGATTTATGGTACACATTTATCATCTTTTAGTAGAAGCATATTTGGGTGAAACAGAGAAACATATTAACCTAGAGCGAAATTGAACAGCTTTTGAATTAGACCACCATGAACCGTAGCCACCAGATCAAATGATTTCCTCAAAAGTAATAAGTACCACTGCAAGAGGCTGACAGCTAAAGAGTACAAAAAGTGTTGTGGAGTAAATGAAACGAAAACTAGAGGCATCATTTAAAAGAGGTGACATGCAACGATTGGCTAGGGCAAGTTGGTCTATATCTATTTTAAAAGTATATAAATGCCAAAGTAGAAAGTCTTGGAGAGAGTCATGGCTTAGAGTGAAATCTAAGCCATGGCTCCTCCTTCAGAGTTGTTACCACTGATCAGAGATACACTGGAAGCAGTGCAGGGCTAAATTCTGAAAAGTACCTATACATTTAACACTGAAAAGGATAAGCAGTGGGAATTAAAATGTGTTGCTTGGCATCTCCAGACACTTATAATTTGTAAAATCTGATCTGAGCCATTTCACAAAGTATGGTCTTTATCCTTTAACAAGTTGTCCATGCACTGCGTCATTTCCTCCTCTGAAGGCCAAAGAGATGACACTGATACTACCAGAGAAGAGAGTAACAGCTAAGCTAGTGCCCATTAACTCTTAGAGCTCTTAAGTTCAAGCTCTCAGAATATGCAGAACAATCCACAAGAAGGAAATATGAAAAAGCTTCCTTTCAAATAAATTAATTGCAATCTGGGAGAAGGGAGGGAAAAGAAAGTTGCTAATTTTCATTTTGTTCACATTTTGTTGAACTGTATGATTTTCATTCTGAACAGGTACAAATAGAATTTTTGTATTACGAGAAATCCCATATGTCTGTCTGCAACACCAGTGTAGTTAGGTCACAAAATCACAGAATAGTCTGAGTTGGGAGGGACCCAGAAGGATCATTGAGTCCATACAGGGATGGCAGCCATGACCTTGGCCTTGTCAGCTCCATGCTCCAACCAACTTCCTGTACAACACCATCAAACCATGCGGGCACTGGGTTTATCTCTTGGCTCGTGATCAGTGGCCAGTGATCAGCTTTGGTTTGCCTCTTAATATTAATAAAAATTCAAACAAATTTCATTTGGACAATTTTATAACTATTAGAGCCTAATTTAAGTATCTAATTGAACTAATCCATCATCTAAAATCTAAAAGGATTATGCCTTGTCTTGTACAAAACCCAGAATATTCAAAATATCTTTTGTTTCCCAGGAAAACTTTCCACCTGTTCTCTTTAAAAAAGGAAAACCAGGCTCTTTAGACAGTTTCATGTTTTTACTTTACTGCCTCAAGCTGTTGCTGTTCAACATTGAAGTCTTCCTTAGAGTTTATTATCACATCTACACATGGAAGATAACTGCACAAAACAACCTGTATGCACTTTAACTATCTGGGAGGCAATAGCAATTGCTCTTTTGACAAAAAGCTGGTTTTGCTGATGGTTAGCTAAAAGGAATACCCAAGACATTATTTCCTGGATATATACAGTTAGTATATACAGAAAACATAGACTTTTTTACAGTATACTTTCAGGACATGGTAGAGCACTGGGGCATCTAATAAAAATTCCCAGCAAAATTTTTGTGGAAGAAATCAGAAATAAACATATATATACACTCTTACAGTGCAATGCTGTTGAAATGCATTTTCTAGTAGCTGGAACAATAGATTTCTGACTGTTTGGGCTGATTTTTAACCTCTGAAAAGGCACAGTCTTAATTGCCAGTAGAGTATACAAAGCCTGCTGAGCTAGAAGAAGACTGAAACTAATTAAATATTTTTTTTTTCAAAACACAGTATAGTTAATATATAATAACCTGGAGCACACTGTATAAGTTTGCTTTAGAAGTATACTCATTGGTAGCAAACAATAAACAGTGAAATTCTATCTTGACATTTTTCCTCATTACTTTTGTATGGAACACATTGTGCAATTCTGTTGCACCCACATGCATGCAATTAAAATCAATCTAAGATGCAGGCCAAATACATTTCTTCTGGACAAACAGTCTGGCCACCTAAAAAGAAGCAGTGCTTTGTGCTCATTCCTTTACATCACAATTTGTTAAAAAAAAAAAAAAAATCCCCCAAAAAATACTAGCAAAAAAAGGTCTCCAAAACCCAGCAAAACAGCCACTTACTGGAAATCGAACTACAGTCACATCTGTCTTCGTGGCTTCAACAAGGAAGTCCATCCAGAAATCCACAAGTTCCTGTTTAGCCGTATGTTGCTCTGGAGTCAGTTTCTTAAAATGCTGATATATCAAAATAGTCTCTACAATAGACTGCAGGTACCTGACACCATCCAAACATACACAGATAGCAAATTCAGAACAGTTTGTAAGCAGTAATGTCTCTACCTTTAAACACAACTGAAGTGTTCACCATTGCAACAGCAGGGTTGCCAGTAACATTTTGCTTCTCTAGGATTGCTTTTCATAATAACAGTTCCCAACTAGAATTGGAAACATAGCTGCTAAATGAGGCAGCTGAAATATAAAAGAGTCCTGGAACACTCCTTCCTGCTCATATTCCTGATACCATATATTGTCTTCTATCCTAAACCATGAAAAATTCATGAAATAGCTAAATCCTTTACCTAAGGACCAAACTGAGACTATGTCCAACTTGTTTCAGTAGTGACTTACCTCAAACAAAAACTCAAGTGAAAATTCCATTAGTTTAACTTACTACAGTCTGCATAGACAATTATTTAACAAAAATTTCTAAAATATGATGCTTCTGGAACTGATTATTCTACAAAGATGGAAAGAGCTATGTTAAGCAGCCTTTTGGCATTGTTAGGGAAGGACAACAGCAGTGCTGAATGTTTCCCCTAAATGCAGTTCATCCCTCTCTCTGTTGTTCTGCTTTCTGGGGCTGATTTATGAGGCTTCTTAATAACATTACTTTCTCTTGGCATTTAAAAAAAAAGGTTTTAAGCATAACCTCACACAATTTTTATGAATACCACAGCAATGAGATATACATGCTAAAAGAGGATTTATCACTACTATCAGTTTATTACAGTTGGGCTATTCATGGAAACTTTTGTTTCACCCTCAGAAGGTATTAAGTGAACATTTCCATAGCTGTGCAATTTCCAATTATCCTTCTCAGGCCATTAGGATAGCTGGCTTAAGGTACTGTTTGGACCAAGTGGGCCCTGCTATAAAGCAGGGAAGGAATTGCTCACAGGAGAAATTCTTCATGAAGCACAAATGAGTGAGCTGTATTTTCAGAGTTTAATCCACAGACTTAAAGCCCAAAGGCACTGGGGTACATAAAATCCTGACAACCAGGCATTCATAAACTCCAGAAAATTCTACCAGGAGACTTCCAGAGAGTCCTATCCAGCTTCTTAGTAAAATATACACATAGTAAAAATGGAAAACCTTGCAAATAAATACACTGTAAAAAGCATTTATTAAATACTTTGTCTGAAAATTAGAGTTTTAAATTTTGACAGTTTCTATGTAATGTCAATACTGAAGTTTAGCATTTCTGTGTTTTAGCATCCCTCTGATCACCTTCTGGAGCCACACTCTATCCCTTATAGAAAGATAAGAATACATATGTTGTGATGTTCACTCTTACAATTAGCAGAGCGAGAACTTTTTTAGTCAGAAGGGAGTCTTGGTTCTCCCCACCTAAGATGATTCCAGCCCTTAATGAGTAGGTGACTGGTCCTTAATTGCTGCCTATACCCACAGCAGGTGCCTGCTATCAGAACACACATCTCTTGGCCTTTGTATAACAGATGTTGAGTTTACTGGGTTGCCTTTAATCCTAGCCTTTCTGTTAATTGGACTTTGATTTGCAGTCTTCTCAATTGCTACAAGATGCAGCTTGCACCATACAGCTCATTCATATTCACTTCCTAAAGGAGCTGTTATGTGCCATAACAACATTTAAAGCTGGAGCCAGGCCTCCCTAGCTAAGCTGTCTTCATTTCCCAAAACCTTCAGGCTGCTATGACTAAACTCACAAGCCACTACCACTTCTCCTTTCTCCTTTGCCTCCAGAAGAGCTTGAAGGCCATGATGCCCTTCTCACACATCAAATTAAAGATCTATATCAGATCTACTTGTGAATAAGGGCAAAAGGGGAGGAGAGTCACTTCTCTGGATAAAAGTACAGAGAAATAATAGACACAGAGTAAAATCTGTTAAAAAACATAAAACATATCTCCTGTCAGCTGAATACAGTGTCTAATGTGAAAGCTGAGGGAGTCCAACATTTTAAAACATAGGAATGTACATGGCCTTGTTTATCACCTTACCATGCTGGTGCCTTTAGTTTAAACAGCTTTTCTGAAGCCTGGATCACTCTTATATGATCATTAGCCAACATACTGGCCCCCAAGAAAGATCCCACTTCCCAATAGCTTTGCAGTTTCTCCAAGCTCCCCTTTTTACCAAGCAGGCTGCTGATCTTTACTCCTGTAGCAAAGAGAATAACAAGTCACAAGAATTCGTATTAATGCAAATTTAAAATAATCATTTCACTTATTCAAAATCTATTAACTGCTTACATTACTATACCTTCTCCATTTTGATAAAATAAGATGGAAATCATACTTACCAGTTAATGTTATATGCCTTCCAAACACCCTAATTGGTAGAAGATTTTTTTCCCCACCCCCTCTTCCTACAGGCTTCTCAAGAAAGGAACTTTAAGACATCACTGTCAGGACAAGGCCACAGTCAGATAACCTATGTTCTTGCATGGACCTCATCTGTAAAGGTAAATTGGGGCCTTAGGCTACACAACATAGCTGCAAAAACTTAACAGATGCTGAATAAGGCACCTATTATGTTTTTTTCTGCTTTGTTTTTTTTTTTTAACTTACAAGCCCCAAGCCCCAAACTTACCTTTATAGACAAGGTCCCATGCAGAAGGAACAGATGATCCACTGGGCTTCTTCCAGCAGTGATGTTCTTTTAACTGCCGCAAGTCCTACCCCAATGAAAGACATCTATTAATATTCACAAGCCCCCCAGCAACTCAAGACTACGGAGAGCCTCAGGTTTTATTTTGACTTTAAGTTTGCTGAGAGCTACAGGCTCCCCTGTGGCCTTTAGGATGAGTTTTAGTTCGTTTGAGCTGCTACATATAGCTAACATGAGATATGCTACACCATCCCCTGCAAAAACCCCAATTTTCAGCTTATACAACAAGCTGCTCCACCACTGTAGTCTTTTATTCACTTTTCCCACACTACTCCACTATGACAGTTTCCCTCCCACATCATCTTCCATTGTCCTTGATACTTGGGCTGAGTAGTCACAAGAAATTTCAGTGCAACTGTTCATCTTGTTTTTTTCCTTAACCTTCCTTGAGTAGCTAGCAGACTAAACTTCACTCTGGAAGCAGTAATAAATGTATTTTAAAAGTTTATCATTACATAAGTTACATTTCAGCCTATAAATTTAATCTTATCACATTGCTCACATTTTTATAGCATCAATGTCAGGTAATAAAGGCTTTTAAAAATGCCATAGATGCTACAAAGCATCTCTGATCTGCCTAAGAAATGTGGCAAGGTACATCACCTCCATCACCTCTACAAGGTACCATGATAACTGTCTCTGCAAGGCTTTAAGCCAGGGTGCTACACACATTTACACTGTCAAAGACACCTCTGAAGATGTACACCTGCACTAGTCAGTGGAGAATAGGCAGGGGTAATTTGTGTTTAAAGTGTTCAAATTTAGCTGGGTTCTAGAGAACAAAACCTGAATGCTATCCAGAAAACACAGCAAATGGAAAAAATTAATCTTCCCCAGGACTTTAGAGAAACACTCCTCAGCAATATCTACAGAGGCTAAAGGGTTCTACAAGAATGTCTAAAATATTTGCATGCGTTTGATAGGAAAACACAAGAAAAGTTAGACACCTACTAACTTCCACAGTCCTTTAATGTGACTTCATCACAAGAGATGTAAGGATCTAGTATCAGAGGGGTACGTGGATCATTTCAGTTGGACATGCCTTTGTTGGGAGGAAGGGGAAAGGGAGGAATTTAGCTGTGCACAGGGCCTTTGCTAAGCACTGGGTGATGGCACACACAGTTGCAGTGGCCACTGATGAGCTATCACAGGCTGTTTATCAAAGCAAGCAGCAGCACCAGTCTCTGGTTCACAGGCAGACATGCTCTGCCAGGCTTCACTGCATCTGCAGGGACACACCCATCACAACCCTTCCATGCTCCAGATGTGGGAACAGAGCCAAAGCAAGGTACAAACTGAGGGTGTGGGTCTGATGAAGAGTACAAGTACAACTCACATGGGGAGGGACTCATAGTGCTGGCTGGCAGGGAGAGGTGTTTGTTAGGAGGGTAGGACTGGTGACAGCAACCATTTTGAGTCCCAGCTCAGTAAGAGAGACCTAAGGAAGATAGAGTGAGAGAGGATGGATGTGTAGCAGTACCTCAGGACACCAAGTTTGGGAATCATTACTGTTATGTAATGTGGATAACATGGAAGTTTTACCCAAGTATTCTGTGAAGTGGATCCTACTATCTTAGAGAAGACATCATTACCCTCCTATCAAGTTCTTCTGAGAAAGGCAAGGTATTTGGTGCTAAAGCTCACGGTGGATGCTGACCATCCTCTGCAAAGCTCATATACAAAGTTACTCATCCCTGAAAGGCAAGTTACTTATCCTTGAAATGCAGTTGCTTTGTGATGACATTAGCAAGAGATTGAAAAGACTGCACCTCCAATTTAAAGAACTTTGGAGGAAGGGTTGTTTTGGAAACTTGCAAAGTGAACCTTCATGAATTTAATTCTGAGTTTATGGTCTCCTTGTATAATTTTCCCTGAGTTTTTTATTTCACAATCTTTAAAAGATTTTTGAAAATATAAGGAAATCCAGGCAATCTCTCCTTCCATGATAAACTTGGCATTCACAACGGGAGGGAAAAAAAAGCAGCAGCTGAATTCCAGTATATTCTATCAAAAATATTTTGCCTTTAAAACAAATGAGCCAAAATAGAGGAACCATTAATGCCAGAAAAGCCTTTGTTTTTATAACACAAAGAATATACCTACAGCTTGTGACAAAAATAAGATACAGTAAGTAGATATTACCAGTTAAATGTTACTATGAAGACTTTATAAATAAAATACTTTCCTTGCTCAAATATTGACAGAACAATTTATATTACAGTATCCTTTGTGTGTCAAAGTTGTACAGCATGCAGAGATCATAACTGTCAATGCAGATCACAGCACTGCTCTTCTGTTATGGTCTCTGAGTTCTTTGTGTAGTTAAGAAAGCAATGCTACTCAGAAAATAGAAGGAGGGTTTTTATTAATGCTCCATTTGCTCATTCGGTTGTGAAATATTATCTGACAAGTACAGGTAGGATCTTTTAGAAGGCAGAGTTTCTGATCTGATGCTGATTGGTAAAAATTCTCTTGGATTTGTTCTTATTTTTACTGGAGTTATTACAATATTGCCAATGTAATCAGATATGCATCTCCTAATTACAGTCTCATGCACCCTCTGAAGAACTCATAATAACTACATCCTTCCCTACACTTTTCCCAGCCTAGCAATATAATTTCCATATAACCTGAACTGAACTTGACCAGTTTGTTCTTACTTATCTCCTAATCTTTCAGCAGAAAGCAGAACTTCTCTAATTTCTGTGTACTGCAGATAATGCTGTGGGTGGACCAAACAGAAAGCATTATCTGGCAAATCTAACTATTGCTAAAAAATGGTCTTGTACACACAGATCTAAATAAGAGGTGACATTGAAAGAATTACACACCTGTAAGAGATACTTAGGACCAGAAAAAAAATCAAAACATTTTCCCTTACAACCTTTGTGATTTTGCCTGATTTTGTTTAAAACATTAACCCCAGATAAAGAAAATACTAAATTATCTTCAGAATCTAGTATACAACTCCAGCCATCTGAAAAACCTTGTACAAAGACTAGTGTAAGGTATTGCACCTGAGAAAACATAATCCAGCAGTGATTGAATCTACTCCACTGGGGAGCAGCTCTGTGAAAAGGGGCCTGGGGGCCCTGAAAAACAAGCAGCTGAATATGGGTGAACAGTGTGCCTCTTCAGCAAAGAAATCCAGCAGGATACTGGGATCTATCAACAGGGGCATCACTAAGGGGGATAAAGAAGCCATTATCCCACTCTATTCAGTGCTTGCCAGGACACTCCTGGAATAATGTGTTCAGTTTTGTTTCTCACTATACACAAAAAGACATGGACAGACTGGAGAGGGTCCAGGGAATGGCCACAAAGATGAACAAAGTACTGGAAGCCTGCCATATGAAGAAAAGCTGGGTTTGTTCAGCCTTGAGGACCAAGCTTAGGGGAGGCATTATCACCATCCAGTGGGTGAAGGGTGACTACAAAGAAGACAGAGACTCTCTTTTAACAAGGAGTCACAAGGAAAAGACAAAGGGTGATAGGTACAAGTTACTGGGGACTTTCCAATTGGGCACAAGATGAAAATTTTTCAAAATGTGAAGAATCAGCCCTTGGAATCATCTCCCAGGGAAGCAGTAGATTTGCTGATTCTGGACATATTTAAGGTTCAGCTGGACAGGGTGCTGGGCCATGCTGTCTAGAGTGTGCTTTTCCAAAGAAAGTTGGTAGCACATGATCCTGGGGGCACTTTCCAACCCAGCATTCCATGATTCTATGAACAGTGACCACAGTCTTATCAACAAGAAATAAATGACCAATGATACACATAGGGTCTATACTGAAAACAGCTGAGTTAGTCTGAAACTAAATGTATTGTGACAATATTCCCTGTAGCAAAAAAGAAAGATGGACAGTAGTAGCTAACAGGAGGGGTTGCTATACCAAGGGTTTCCAGCAGACACCAAGTAAATGTTAACATAAGACAGGTAAACAAACACACAAACAAACCACCTCAGGAAAAGAATACTTCTGCACTAAATAATTCATCAGCTGGGGATGGAACCTTATGTAAGAATGAACATTAATTTCGGTAATGGTCTCAATACAAACAGGGAAAACAACACTGGACAAACTCATAAGAAGATGATACCAAAGAAATAGCACACAAATTTCATCAGTAAACTTAATTTGTACAGATCTAGTTGGCTGTAGTCTGTATGCAATTGACAGGTTTCTTTAAAATGCAAAGATTCATATTAAACTACACAAAAAATATAGCCCAGCTCCATTAAACTACCTAGTTTAAAGTTAGGCCAGCAAGTGAGTATTTGTAAATGCTATGCAATATGTAGAATATATCTTCTTACCTCCTACTCTGGCACGAGAATCCAAATTTCAGCATAGGATGTGGAAGTATCCTATGCCAACCAAAAAGCAAAATCTCATCCACACACAGAAGAGCAAACAGAGTAGTTGGGGTGACTCATCACAGCCTCACACATCCAAATTAATACCTTAATTCACACCTGAGGTTTTAAATTTCACTTCATTATTCATGTGAAAGTAATCATCTCACGCTGACCTTCATACTCAAAATTACCCAGGAAATTACTTGCAGACATACAGTGCAAACCTAACTTCGAAATTAGAGCAGTGGTTGAATACAGATACATTTGGTGGAGTGAAAAAAATTGTTTCTTTCTCACTTGATTATCTCCTCAGGAGAAAAAAAGATAAAAAATGTCTTTACAGAAAGCCGAGAATTATACAAATTCATGGAGAAGACCACCAAATGCAATGCATATTACAACATTCAATCCTTTTTCCCAAATCTTCCCCGAACATATTACTAACTGATCTTGAGTTTTTGCTCTCCTCAAATCGAGAAAATCACAAACAAAATAATAAACAAAATTGTCTTAATTCTTCCTTCTTAAATAAGAAACTTTTTATGACAAGTGTGGTGAGAGATTGGACCAGGTTGCTCAGGGAAGTGAATGCCTCTTTATTGGAAGTGTCCGAGGTCAGCCTGAGCAACCTGATCTAGTGAAAGACATCTCTGCCCACAGCAACGGCTTGGACTAGATGGTCTTTAAAAGGCCCCTCCAACCCAAATCACTGTTATTCTTCAATTCTATGAATACAGACACTCAGAAATCTCTAAGAATGCATCAGAAGATAAATTTTTCTCTCAACCCAACCCAAACTCAAGTCAAGTGCATTTTCCTCCGTCTTAGGATGGACTTCTCATCCATATTCCCTCCAGGGGTTTGTTTGTCTTAAAGAGTTCTAGCTGGAACTGGATTCCCAATTCAGGTGTTCCTGTTTCACACAAATGATGCCTTTACAAAAAAAGCTTAGTTTTTACCAAACTCTGGTACCATTTAAGACCTTAACATTGAAACCAGGTCTTCATGACAGCATTTACCGGCAGTCAGGTGGGATCAGCAGTGGTATGAGACCAACCTAAATATTCACATGCTCTCTATCAAAGCTTTCACATACAACCATCAGATTTTTCCCCTATAACAGTGAGTGGTAGTGTACTTCCACTAGTATGTGATTTCACCATGAATTTGCAAGTTATAATTACCAACTTTCCGCAGCTCAAAAGAAGTATCAAAGCAATGTCCAGCTGCCAGGAGGAGTACTGCATAATTAATTCCTGCTGGTAATGTTGGCTCTGACTCAAACGCCTTCTTGAACCTGGAAAAATAAAGACATTCAACCTTACTTTCTAAATAATGCAATCTAGTTGGGGCATCATTACAGTTATAGGTAATTTAAGAGCTGATCTTCTGTTTACACAGCGAGAATCCATAGAAGCAAAAATATCTTACTGCTTTCCACATATTCTTTGTGGTTATTTTTAGGAGTCTGTTATTTATACATCCTCCTCCCATTTCCTTTCCCCCCACACAACAAGCACAGACCCTAATTATCAATATCAGTAAAATTATCCCAGTAAAGTTACAGTATCTTACAATATTTTAAGATCAAATAAAATGAATAATATCAGTTTTTAAAAGACCTGTTTCAGATTTCTGTTTATTAATAAGGTCATTAATTTAGTCTTTAATATATGAATTTTCATTGACTTGAAACCTTAGATTTTATTGGGGATCTGCTACAATGACACAGAGATATCAAAATGCTTAAGCACAGAAGCAAGTGATACAAGAATATACCACACATTTAGCTATGATTTCAGCTGCTCCAAATTTTATTCTTTACTGAGTGTGTTATTGACACTGTCCTTATGAGCTCACATAAAAAAGGACTATACCAGATTTCATTCTCCTCAAGAGGAACTGAGCAATGAAGAGAAATGCCAGAGGCATTCACCTAGGCTCAATCTTATCTTAAAAGAAGTGGATGTGCTTCCCACAAACACAGCACACACTGTCCTCATGCTAGCAGTGCAAGTAGCTGTGACAACAGCAACATCTACAGTGGTTTAAACTTATTCTTCAGAATAAGAACATCTGTGGTTGCAAGTATATACACACATATTTACCTCCACAGGGAGAAGGCAAAGACTACTATCACATGTGAGGTAAGGAGCACAAGAGATTCAGCCAACACAAGTCACTACAGTAAAAGCAATGGAGTTTAAAATTACTTTCTAAAGGATGAAAAAAATACAGACAAACAAATGGAATACATTAAAAAATTAAACAGGTTGTGAGAGTAGTATATGAGGTAGCAAAGAAAAATAATCTGTGCAAAACCTAAGGATTTGACTTCTAGACTATGCTTTGACATGCAAACAAAGCTAAGGCATTTTTATCCCACCAGGACAAAAATATGTCTGTTTTTTAATTTGTTTGTTTGTTGGTTTTTCTGCTCTAATGATTAAAGACTTTGCATCCTTTAACATAAGCTCTGCTCTCCAAAACTGTACGACAGGCTTCTCTTTAATCTGCTACATAGATATACTTTTTATACTTCAGCTGCCCACCTCCAAAGAACTTAATCATTAGACAAGCACCTACTGCTCTAAAGAAAAGCAAGAGGAGCAGAGAGTACTAGATCTTTTTCTTTCATCATCTGCAATTTTCTCTTGTACTGGGAGTTACAAAAAAGTGAGGAAGAAAGTACCTATAAAATATTTTTGGCTTACTTAAAAAAAAACACCCAACCAACACATACGCATGGAAAAAACACCTAACTTAAAATCAAAAAACCAAACCAAACAAAAACCGAAACAAACAAACAAACAAACAAAAAAAAGAAAACACAAAAAACCAACCAACCAAAAAACTCCATAAAAATCTAAACTAAATCTAAACTAAACAGGACAACACTCTCCTTGATTCTAAGTATATACATCTAAGAGAAGCCCTCTAGCTGGCATTATCTGCTTGGAGACATAGTGATGTTGGGAACTGTACCTCCTTTACTCCCCTAGAGAACCTCCATGCTGTAATTCTCACGCAATACAAAAAGGAGAGAGAAAATATTGACAGAAGAAGAAGAAAAAGCTTTGGAAATTAGTCTTTTTGTTCCTATAAAAGAGAGACTGTACTTTTGGAAGAATGTTGCAGTTGCTGACATTTGAGAAAATGTTGCAGTGCAGACACTGAATTAGGGAGGTAGCAGTGAAAAGATAAGAATAAAGACCTGGTAGCTTTGGTAAGTCTGATTCACACAGTCAGTGAGAAACAAGAAAGTGACAGTTAATAATTACTCTTTCATTTATTCTCTCATATTTATATGAAAGATGTCTTTTATTCTGCCTTCTAATTGTCAGAAAAGCACATTGATGGTTTGGGTTTTTTTAACTGGAATGGACCAAAGTACCTTGATATCACCAGTTTTTGCAAAACCAATGCTGGTTCTGCTGCCAAACTCTCATTATCTCATGCAATTCACTATACATCTCTTACATCCTTATTTTTCTAAGACTGAGATAATAACCTTTATCTCAACATAATATAGCGCTGCCATGGAGGCATTGCTCCTGCACACACCTTGTCCTGTTGTGGCCTGCTGTAGCACTAGAGTAGGCCTGCTCCTTTCTAAGAGCTTTTCTCTGCATTATGAGTCAACATTTCAGCATGTCAAGCCTGCTGTATGACTAACACTAGAAACTCAAATCAACATCCAGTATAAAGTACAAACCAAAAGCAACTGGACCATCCAGCACAGCTTCCAGCCAAACTCCAGCTTGACTCTACAGAGATCTCGTTGTTCTGTGGCAGGAGGCACACAGAGCACTCTCTAGGGTCTCACTTGCCAGAGACTTCAGGGATTACTTAGGGGCTGGCTGGCCAGCACGCTACCCTATGCAGGAGCTATCAGCCTCTGTCCTTTCCTAAACTGGAATGCCTGCAATCACTTCCTGTCATCACATCTGATTATCATGACTGCTAAGATGCATTTATTCAAAGTGTGTTAAAATGGCTATATGAACTCACCACTGTTATACATAGAATCATTTGTAGTTCAATTATGTTTGACAATATCAAAGTGTATCTGTTCATAAGGCACTATGAACAAGGAGAAAGCACGATGTACAATAGCAAGAGTAACTAACATTTAATTTAGTCTGTAATAATGCCTAAAATCTGTGTACATAACTACACTTTTCTTTTTATCGTGTTCATAACATTAGCAAAAAACAATATTTACAAAAGACCCCTGAAAGTCTTTTACAGGCTTTGTGCTTTACAGGAAATGAGACTTTTCTTTAATCCAAAATTATGCTGGGAGGAATGACAATAATATGTTGCATTCTTGTTATTTCAACATCTTTTAAAAGTCCAGTAAGAATTGCCAAACTGTAAAGCATGACCAGAAGTTATAAATTGCATTTGTATTCTGAGACTTAGAATGGTAAACAATTTTATCTTATCTTTTATGAGACAGTTCTAAGCTGAAGTTTACTGAAAACAAATGATAAATGACAAAGAAAGAAGAAAGCTTTCCATTATAAGCATTTACTTCAACAAGCAGTTGATGAGCACAAGACCAGAGCTAAGATGTGATCTGCAGGACACATAAATGCAGATTGTCTGTATCCTCATCTGAATGCAGAGAAGCAGCTCATCCTGACAGAAGCCTAAGTTGTCATCCCATGCTTTCATTTTCTAACCTCTTCCATGTAACAGTGATTTAGTGCATTTCAAAAGCGTTAAACACCAAGATTCTTGCCTCTAAAATGAGGACAAGAATTTATCTATTATTGACAAGTTATTGTGTGTTTCTTGGACTAATGATGCTACTGTAGTCCACTGCAATGTGTGTACACTATACGATGATGCTGAGGTGATAAAACTTTTGTCAGTGAGTTTGGAACACTCATCTTGGTTGTGAGTTAAACCTCTAAGCCTTGCAAGCTAATATCTATCAGACACGCCAATCAATTCATGACTGATTATTCTCTAACCCAGTTTCCTAAGAATAATATAGTAAACAGGAGACTTCATATTTGGGAAAAATGAGAATAATACACTCTGATGAGTTTAGTTTACACCTAAACTTCAAGTCTCTGAGGCACTTGAAGAACTTACGCAGAATGAGATATGTGAACAACATAAATCTCTCATTCTCAACAAACAAGCAAGGAAGTTTAGAAGATTCAGTCTAACCCCTAAGGATGCCAAATATTTGGAAAGAAAAACTATTTAAATATATTTTTGTTCAAGGAATATTTTCCCAAAGGTTACAAAAGGACATAGACCAGTAAAACAGTACTCACCAGAAAGTTGCTTTGTCCCTGCTTTCTATATCTATGAACCCAGATTCCAAAAACATGTCCTTGTAAATTCGGCCGACCAGGCAGTACATATCTGAAGCTACTTGGTCTTCCTGCTCTACAAGTGGAATCATAATTTCTAGAGCTTTCTGTCTGTCTCCAGGCAAATTTCGCCTGTTGAAAATAATAATTTCGATTAAAAAACCAACAAAGTTAGCAAGAAATAATTTTTTCATGACCATTTTTTAATACATATTACTTCATCCATGTAAAATGACAGATAGACACAATGGAGACTATGTTATATATACACACTTCATGCCTTCTTCCTTTTTTTTTTTCTGTTGTTTCTTTATATCATGGGAAATATTTATAAAAGCCCCCAAACAAAACTTCTCTTTCTCCTGAAGCATCAGCTATAGCAAAGCACTGAAAACAGCATCAAGAGCCTCCAGGGAAATTCTTAGAAGGATGATGTGTTACCTCCTTATAAAATAGAAAAATATGAACCTTGATTTCATGTCTAGTATTTCCTTCATCGTAATTCGTGCTCTAAAGGAAAAAAAATTCAATCTTGTGTTTGTGATTTTACTTTTTATATACATTTTGACTGTGAAGCAAAACGTCCAAAAAGCACAAACCAGATTGAACTCCCATGACAGGGAAGGTTTGGGAGTAAAGCCAATAAGGCAATATTAAAAGAAGTACTTCAGATAAATAAACCACGTAAGTGCAAGCATTAGACACTTCCTGGTGAGTCATAGTTTTGATACCTACATCATTCAGTATCAAAAGTTTAGAATTTTAATGCGTTTGTGTACTGAACAATCAAATTACTCCCTTTTCAACATTTCCACATCTTGTATCAACTATCACTAATCCAGATTAATGAATTTAATGAGAACAAAACCAGTTCAGCAAATAATGTTTTGCTACATGGATTATTTACACTTTGCTGGTCTTCAGAAACAGAGGTCCCTACTTTTATTTTTGTTAACTTTTTCATAATCAATGCCCTCATACTTTCTTGATTTAGGTCAGACTAATCCTGACTAATTGAGCTGCTCCATCCTTCCGTACTAGTGACCTGGATTAGAAGCAAGAGACACATTTTTTTCACAGCAAAGATTCAGCAGCGCAGAGTATTCCAGACCTGCCTCAGCTCAAAAAATATCCTCTATAGTCCCAATAAGGAGAAAGTTACAATTAGCCAAAGTAATTCCTTCTAGGCCCAAAGTAGGAATGTTTTCATGGCTTCTAGTTTAATGGTCAGTCTGGAGAAGAGAGGAATAGGAAAATCTCATCTGGACTCCTTTGGAGATACTGTGTAGATCTTTTGTCAGATACTCTCAGAGGCAACATCTTAGAGTCACAGAACCAGTGAAGTATAAGGATATGCCTGAAAAGATGATACTGCTGTTGTCCATGTTTTTAGTGCCTCAATGAACTAGTCCTGTTTTCAAAGGTGACTTTGTTTCAGAAAACTGTGACCTTGAGGTCCAAACAACATGTTACAGCTCCAAGGAACACCTGGTGACCCTTGTGAAGGCTCTGTAGAAGTGGCAGATACATTCTGGATTATTTGATCTGCAAAACTTCACATATTTATGTCAAACTAGAAACAAAAAAGGCAAAATATTTATACCTTCATTTACCTGCTAAAAAGGCACAAGAAAGAATCTGGACATTTTATTCAGACAAAAAATGCCAGACAGCTGTTTTGGGGTTTTTTTTTGTTGTTTTTGTTTTTTTTTTTCAAAACCAGGTTTATTTTTTCAAGTAATTCCTTTTTGACATTTTGACATCACTTTCAGATGCTATGCAGTTTTAAGGCTCCTCAGAGAACCTGAATTACAAAAATCAAATCTGGGAGAAGCAGAACCATCTATAGATATTTTCTATACTTGATAATTTCAGCACCTGCTGACACCTCATCTACTCCTCTAAAAGTAAACAGTAAAATATTCACTGTGATAACAGCAATGGAGCAGAGAACATTTGTAATTTCCTCTGAAAAAACTCCCCTTTCAGTCACTTGCCTAATATCCTGGAAAAAAAAGGCTTGGCTTTTATTTAATTCATAGAATCAGCAAATGTTTCTCCATGTATCACATTTTGCCCATGTTATCAGAGAACATGATAATTACTTTATCATCACAAAATCTTCCTATGGACATTTGATGAAAGGTCTGCTTCTGTCTCCTGACATTACCAGAACTCGGACTTGAATGAGATGAAATCTTTGGCAGCACAAATGATGCAGTGCTGTCACTCACACAGCAAAGTTAAAAGTCTATTTTACAGAAGGAAAATATTGTTAGGTATTTATTTGCTCTAATTTAGGTACTAAAACAAAAAATAATGCACAACTATGCAAAGACAAATCAAACATGCTTTCAAATGCCTTTCCTCAAAAAGAAAAGGAATCAAATTTGATAGTATGAGATAAAAAGCTTAGAATCCCCAGAGCTGCTTCAGTGAAAACCATAGGACAGTCTATAACGATTCCAGTAGGGAACTTCACACAGGATTACCCACCCCTTACAAAGTTTGAAGTTTTGATTTACTGCTCCACAGCAGAAGGAAGGTGAGATTCTTACCTGTTTAGTGCAAATGCATAATGCAACCTCACATGGTGGTGGGAAGCCAAGTCAAAAGTGGGCAGTTTTTCTAAAGTTTTCACCAATTTCACAATGGAATCATAATCCTTCCAAAAGAAAGGAAATAATAACGTTTTAAGTGGCTCTATTGAGGTATGCCTTTATAAACCCCTCTTCAATCCAAGCAGCTATTATTTCATACTAAGAAGTATTTTCAGTCCATTCTAAGTTTGTGGATTTCAGTTTCCTCAGTCTCAAACTGTAAACAGCCTAGAACTAATCAGAGATGGGAATATGCACAGTATTTACCAGGGAAGCACAATTTGGTCTTCTGTGCTGCTTCAACATGGTCCTGTGGAAATTTCCATACATCTGTTTCATGATTAAAGTTAACTCCAGGAACTGAACACATGTCTGCTCATATTGTGCAGACATTACAAAGCTAACTGCATTTGAATTAAGGCATCTCAAATCTCTGAAGTAGGCTTAAGTCACAAAAACAAGACTCTTTAATACCACAGTTTTTAAAGTAGCTCATTCACTGACATTAAAAAAAAAAAATCATACTCAAACCACTTCATAACATTTAAGGACTGACAGTTGAAATTATGGATAACAAAGCAAACAATTACTAGCATCATTCCAAACCCTGAAATGCCTGTGAACTATTTATGTTTCCAAAAGAAACGTCACCAGCTTTGGTGACAAAGAATACATTTGCCTATCAATTGCAGAATGCCACCATAGCATTTAACTACATGCTGTTCACTACACAGCACTGCTGAGATGGAGAAGAGTTATTATATGTCATGTACTTTTTAGCTACTGCTATAAACCCCTTTTCTGCTATGGGAAGGCAAACAGTGAAACTACAAAACAAAACAAAACAAAAACATCAGAGGAGACACCATAAAAGATTTTTACTAGTTCGCCTTATCCACAGTTTATTAAAAAAATCTGCGCAAAATACACTAAAAATTTCTGTGAGAATGTAATTTAATTTACTACTCTTAGTAGTGCACAGAACTCCTACCTGGATGTCTCTGTAGGACAGCAGCAAGTTTATTACAATGTCAGCAGACAAGACTTCAACGTTATCGACTCGCTGTCGAATCCTTGCCAGCTCTGCTGCAAGCTCTTTGCCCGTGTAAAGCGTCCGGGCCTTCCTGATGTCGTTCAGAATGGATTCCCGGAAATACTGGCTGGAGAGGAACGTCGTCACATCAGCAACTCGGGACAGCAAACAAGACCTCGCACTTTTTTTTCTAGCCCCACAGCTCTCCCACAATGTATGGGCAGAACATGTATTCACAGAGCAGTGTCAATGCAGAGATTTGGTCAAGCTGAAGTATTAGGTACCAGTTTTTCTGAACAGAAGGCAAAAGAGGCTGACATTTATCTTGCCAGCCAGAATGTTTGTGTTTTACATGGGTGTACAAGAGGACAACTCACCTTGAACTGGCCTGTGCCACCTTCAAGAGCTGAATAAATCGATCCACCAGAGGTAAGCATATAGGCCCAAGCAGAGACTCAAAACCAGGTGGCATCAGCTCCGTGAGTCCCTTCACAAAACTGCTATCACAGCAATACACCTTGTTATGTGGAGTTATCATATAAGGAACAAATATGTAGTTCCCAGTGCACATCTGCAGGGAAACAAGGGGCAATATTTAGGGCAGTTATGGCTTGGCAAGTCGAAGTACGAAACAACTGCATATACTACCTGCAGAGTCCCATGTCTTAAAGTCAAAGGGAGACCTGCCGCTTTCTTCAGCAAGACTAAGTTTTAACTTGTAAAATCCAGTTTTCACATCAAATATGATTTATACCTGAAATGTATTCTTTCAGATTTCTGATCTGCTTCCTGTAAAATCTGTCTTTTCAGAAGTATTAAGTTGACCTTAAAATTCTAATTGGCTCAATAATGAAACAATTCTCATGCCACAACCTGAAGAGGCAGATGGAATCAAAAGAAGATGAGGTACTAGCTTTTCAAGGTGACAGATGATCAGAAGAGAGCAGAACAGTTTGGCTCACAGATATTGGAAACGGTAACACAATCTAGTTGCCTCACAACAGGAAAACCTTAGAGAAAACTAATCCTCATATGAACTGCAAAATGACTCAAATAGTTTTGCATTCAAAAAGTATAATAAATTCCCTATTATTTAGAAAGTATTTTCAATGGAACTTAAAACCACACATAGTTCAGAATAATCACTTAGAGAGCACCTCAATGTTGCTAAACTGCATTGGTTTTTATATATCAATGTGCAGAGAAAGTTGCTGAATATTTGTGGTTTAAAGAGCCTTAACTATGAGACAGAATACCAACAAAATCAGGAGGAGTTCCTGCATTCATCTCTCAAAGTTCGGACTCATTGCTGAAGAGCCCAGCAGCCCAACAACAAAAGCCTTAAGAAAGCAATCTTTGAAACTCAATTTTTGGTACCCCTAAATTACTTCCAAGGTTAATTAGTTTCTGTTCACCTGCTTTGACTCTCAGCAATGCAGACATCACTTCAGAAACTCCCCTGCCTAGCTGAGCTCCACACATTGAGAGGGCAGTGACTGAATAGTTTTTGAAAGCACAGTACCAGCTGTGTGCTTAAAACATGCATTTTAACATGCATTATTATATTTTTAAAACATGGAAGGATTCAGGTACTCAAGTCTGCAAAATATATACATATAGACATGTCAGTAAACACGTTTGTGTACAAATCAGAGACTGGCTGTGAAAAGCACAGGAATTATTTTTTAATTACAGGCATCACAACAAAATTGTAAGACTTCAATATAAAGGCAACCCCACATCCCACTGCACTTCTGAGGGGTATCGACAGACTCTGTAAAATCTAAAAAGAATTGGTGCAGGCATTTACATGAGGTCAGCTGAGTTCAACTATCACAGAGGTTGTTTGGAGTTCATTATATACAGTGTCTTGCACAAGGGTTAATTTAGTCTTCTTTCCCCAGCCATTGCAAACTACTGCTGCTGAAGAGCTAGGGAATATTTATCTCTGTGTGACTGCAGCAATTAGCCAAAGGAAACTTGAGAACTGGGGAGGATATGACAAATTTTTTTACAAGTAACTAAGGAGTGGGTTGCCAGAATCCAAACTGGTTGTCTGTGCAACGAAGTGAATGGGTACTTCTATTCAAGAATATTCTAGCGTGTAAGGCAATCACATGCTTTCAACAGTGCCTGGATGAACTTTTTACCCTGCTAAAATCTAATGAGCCCCAGAGTCAAAGGCAGAGGGAAAACTATGAATTTGCTGGGAGTGGTTTCAGCAATTATAAGAGATGGGTACATAGCCCCTGGCATAAGAGCCACTATTACCCATAGGCAGACCATTCTCCAGCTTTCCTTTTCTAGATAAAGGAGAAAAAGGTTGGGAAGTCAGAGTCAAGAGAAAGGGTGAAGTAACTACAGATATCCGGAGACAAGCTTTTTACTTCCTAATGTTTCAGTGCATTAAAAATAAATTCAAGACTGTTTGCAGAAAGACTTCTCAGACCCCTGGCACACTGTTTCCAATGCTCAGGTCTTAAATAAAAATCAACTCTGAAAAAGGAAGTTCCCGTCATTTGAAATCCACAGAACCTAAGGACTACCCTTGTAAAATGGTCATACCAGGTACAGAGACAGTACCAGAGTCTTAATTTTTAATTCTACCAGGAGGAAAACTGCTCTTCCTGCAGATGACAAGTGCCTGAATCCATTACTGAGCAGGAGCTCTCAGAAACTCATCCTGAGTGCACCTTCTGTAGGAAGTACGTATCTATTTCAGTGAAACACGAGAGCCAGCAAAAGTTAATTTATATGCATTCTTCCTGTTAGCTGAGGGGGGGAAAAGAAAAGCTGGTTATAATGCAGACCCAAGAGTCTTTGGAAGCAGTGGACAGGAAGAACTTAACAGTAAAAGACAAAATAAAACACTGTGGGAAGAGAAAAAAAAAAAAAAGCATTTACAGTGGTTCAGAGGGCCCCTAGGGGTCTCAGGGAATTACTTCAAGATAGAATCTCACCCTGATATTCAGTGGCAAGTATTGTGAAAACACAGTGGCCTTTCCCTCAGCCAGGGCATCACTTTGATTCTTAACTTAACCTAGATAGTTATCTTTTGTGGGAGCTCTGTATCTATGAAACCTCTCAAATTCGACTGAAATTCATCAAACAGGCAGATACAGAACAAATGTAGAGGATGAAAAACCAGTACAAGCTCTTAAGTTTCATTTCCTTAGGAAATACACTTTTAAAAAAAGTAGAAAGAGCACACGTGCAATAAAGCTACGAAACACAAGAAATACTGACCTCAATTTCACTTCCATAGCTAAAGAGTCCACTAGGTAGATATTTAACAGCTAAACATAACAAAGGCAGACACACAGTAGCTCTAGAGTCAAAAGCAAAAACAAGGAATCAAAAGTTTCATATTATTTACTAAAGGTGGTGGTGGAAGAAAGATAACAGGGCTGGAAAAACTGCTTTTGTATAACAAAGTCTATAGTCTCCTACTGCAGAGAAACACACTGTGTCACCATCACAAATTCTGATTGCAAAGAACCCAACTCCAGCTGCATTTAGGCTATTATTAGGGTGAGAGCCCATGAAAACCAAGCTCTGGGGGAAGCACCTGTGGAGCTACTCTAAATGTCAGACAACTCTCAACCATTTTCCCCAAAGCAGCGTGCGTGACTTGCTTCTTTCCTCACTCATCAGGTGATGGAATCTGTCTCAGCAACTTGTAAGTCTTTCTCATTTTTTTTTTTGTCAAAATACAAGCTACAGTAACTTAAGTCAGAAAGGATCAAGTGGTCTTTTTGACACACACTTTCCATCTGCTCATGCTGCTTTACATTTTCACTTAGTGTATATTACTACACTTGGAACCTTAAATATATTTAATTTATTCTATTAAAATTTGCCCTGTAATACTCCATCCCAACTCTGATCCCACAAAATCTGATATTTTTTCTAACCCTGACTTCTCTATATACTCTGAGTCTGTTAAGCACACAAGGCAAAATTGTTTTACTTTGCTTCTTGTGACTCACCGTATCATGTATAATGAAAGCAATAGATGAAGCCTTTCAAAAAAACCAGGATATTTTTGTAGGAGTAGCATCTTAAATACAATTGCAATATTCTGTTATGTCAACACCTTTTAAGGAACTTGGGTTGAATACAGGGGCTTCAAAAGTGGGTGGGGAATAGACCCTCGCCCCAATAAAGAACAGGTGCTGCTAGTTTCATTTTGCAATCCTCTTTCTTTACAAAACTTTCATTATTTAAGGTTCAAAAGCTCAAACTACACCAGTGAAAATTACAAAGGGACTGCAGGGCACCTGAGTTGTAAGTTGAAAGGCATTACTGAAAACACCTGGGGCTGGGACAGGCCTCCGTGTGCACAAAGAGAGTTGGATGATAGTTACTGTGGTTCAGAGTGATGCACGAGCACTCAGGACATTAGACCAGGTAATCCTGGCCTAAGCTCTCAGATCAGCTGAGCTACTTTTATCTGGGAGATATGAACATACATATCTTTGAAAGCCTTGGGCCAGCACACTCAGTACCTGGCAACATCAGGTCATTTTCTGACAGACTATCCATGTCAGCCTATTTCATCAAATCAGTCAGACTAATCAGAAGGCAGAAGTGCTGGCTGGCGCCAGCTGCACACATAAATGCTTATAACTGAGTGACAGAATCTGTAATTAATTTTTGCAAACGTTTTAATTGCCCTGTATTTTTCTAATGTCCCTTCCTCATTTACTGAGGACAAATTTAACAAATCCAAAGCATGAGTAATTTTAGTCAGAGATGTAAGATCATTTTTAATAGCTCCATAATTACAGAATTTAAGTCAAGCCTGCTTCTAGCTAGACCTAGTGGACACTGGAGCATTAAGCACCTCTTTCTTGTTCAATATCCTTTCTCAGCTTCTGAAATAAATTAATATGGTACCTATTAATATTCAAGAGATAATAAAAATGAATAGCATATACTTACATTTTAATGATCACAGTAAGAATGTAAACCAGCCCTTCTTTCAATATTCTCCTCTTCTACAGAACTACTACTTGTGAAAAGGGCAACTTTTTGGACTTGAATGGGGAGAACATGTCTTAAAAAGAACATCATGAAATAAGATAAAAAACTACTCTCTCCCTCAAAAATAAATCTGATGTAATACGAAAGATTTTTTTCTAAACATTGAACAGATTAAAAAGACATGGTGCTAGACAAAGGAACATTTGAGTTCTAGCCAACTAATTCTCATATCTTGACTTTTTCTTCAAAAAGAGGGGAAAAACTCTGAAAAATTGCAGACAGTGATGCACAGTCCTTTCAATACCCTAAGGCCCTTTACTAACACTGCTTTGTTGGGATCATTAAGCAGTCAAATGTCAAACACAGAAAAACTGCCTTCAAATACAAGAAGTCTCAAAGAAAACAAAGATCCCCCAAACCAAAACCATGATGCTTTAGCCATGGATGGGAGAATCTAGCAGAATCCCAACCACTTGCCAAAGCTTCAGGTCAGCATCCAATGTAACTTCAATAAGAGAAAAAAAAAATCAGCTGAAGTAATAAAAATAGCTAGTATCTCTCACAGTAGGAACTGTTCTTCCTGCTGACACTCTTCTAATTAAAAGGGCTTTTTTTCTATTTCTCCCACTCATCCTTTTGAGAAATATCTGCTTTTATTTCAATTCTTCTGGTGAAATTTTTAAGGTAGTTCTCTGACTGTATATGATATTATGTGTAGCAGATGGTAAAATCATAAACCAAGTTATTAAATATATTTCCTCCATCCCCCAAACACACAGTAAATTAACATGTGCTGATGTTTTAATGAATACAGACTCAGTTTGGGTTTACTTTAATTCCCACTCACATGACTTACTACTGATTTGAAAAGGAACTTATGTAAGCCTCATGCCTCAAATGAACTGAAGCACAGAGACTGGATCTACTCTATCAAATACTTCCCCTTTTTTTTGAGACTATATTCTTTCTTTGTATACCCAGCAATAGCATTCTACTGCAGCCATGCCACATCCTAAATGCTTGTTAAAAATCAGCTTACAGCCTATAGGGCCCTTTCATTATATTAACATAGGAAAAAAAGTTACCAAATTTTTCCTAAGAAAGTATGTGTCAATTACATTAGTCAGGAATTCAAAAAATTAAATAATAAACAAGAGATGGTGTTGTATAATAAATAATAAATACCACAGTTATCATTTTCAATGAAATATTTACTGAAGGCTACATAGCATTTTTACATGCTTGGATATGAAAAATCAAGCTGGCCACAGATCTCCTATTGGCTGGATGAAGAGCATTAAAAATATTTATCCCTATTTCCATGGTGAAAGAAACCAAGAGTAAACATACCCTATGCTACAGTCTTTTAACAGCAGCTATATGGAGATTCTGAGCTTGCAGATGCCTCTGGAATGCCTCATCCAGAGTCACAGAATGGGTCAGGTTTGAAGACACCACAGTGGATCATCTGGTCCAACCTCCCCACTCAAGCAGGGTCATCCTAGAGCACATGGCACAGGATTGTGTCCAGACAGTTCTGGAATATCTCCAGTCAGAGACACTCCACAATTTCTCTGGGCAATCTGTTCCGGTGCTTGGTCACTTGCACAGTAAAGAAGTTCTGCCTCCTAGTCAGGTGGAATTTCCTGTGCATCAGTGTCTGCTCATTGCTTCTTGTTCTAGTCCTTGGCACCATTGAAAAGAGCCTGGCTCCATCTTCTTGACACCCTCCCTTCAGATACTTATAGACATGGATCAGGTCCCCTCTCAGCTGTCTCTTCTCAAGGCTGAACAGGCCCAGCTCCCTCAGCCTTTCCTCCTAAGAGATGCTCCAGTACTTTCATCATCTTTGTTTCCCTGTGCTGGACCTGCTCCAGGTGCTCCATGTCTCTCTTGCACTGGGGATTTCAGAACTGGATGAGTTCTCCCACTCACATTAAAGGAGTGCTTCACCAAACTGTCTCTCAAGCTACAATTTAAACGAGAGGCAATTAGGACAGGCTGTGGAAAACCAATAAAAATTACAATCATAGAGCCATAGAATGGTTTGGGAGGGACCTTAAAAGTCATCCAGTTTCAACATCTGTGTTGTGGCCAAGGACACCTTCCACTAGAGTTGCTTGGAGCCCCAACCAACCTGGCTTTGAATACTTCCAGAGATGGGGCATCCATAGCTTCTCTGGGCGACCTGTTCAGTACCTCACCACCCTCATTTCTTCCTAATACCTAATCTAAACCTACCCTCTTTAAACTTGAAGCCACTGCCCTTTGTCCTATCAGTACAATCAGATCCCTTCAAGTACTAGAAAAGCAAAACACCACTAAGGGTGCCAGGCCATACAACTCTAATCCTGTTGTTTAATCACTAATGCCTGCAAGTCAGCTGCCCAAAAGAACAATTCCCATTGCCTCCAAGGGCCCTTCTGATCAGACCAGGAGCTGTACTGCTCTCTCACACCTCAGGCAGCCCCTGAGGCTATCCACTACTCCAACCTGGGGCAAGCAAGCAGCCTGAACTGAACGGTGTCCACTGTGTCAAGGTGTAACCGCAATGGGTTGCAAACCACATGTAGAACACGTGCATATTATTAAACACTCAGATTCAGCAGGAAGTCAAATGTTTTAAAAATTGATTAGATCTGCAACTTTCCTCCAAAAGTGGTGGAATTTAAACTGTGGAGAATTATGATGAAATTAAAACTGGTTAGCTAAAACTAGCAATGTACAGTCATGAACCATAACCTTTATAGCAACATCTTATGACTGAAACTTTTTACTAGTAATTTCTAGAATGCCTCTGCTGCTTGATTGACTTCAAAAATCAGATAACAGCAAAAAACTAAACTTAACCTTTCAACCAGCAAAGTAACTACCTCCTGTTAAAGTATCACTCCCTGTAAAAATGTATGGTTTTGGTATTACTGGAATATTTGGAAAAGATCCAACTAAATAGCTATAAAACCACATGAAACAGGAAATAAGCCAATGTTATCTTGTACTGCTCTGCCCAGACAGGCTCCAGGCAGCTTATCCTCACTATGCAACACTGTATTGACTATTATTAGGGAGCACAAAAATCCAGTCAGAAGAACAAAACAGTTGGCAATAGATTTCTTCTTTTTTTTTTAATCTCATTTATTTTTAGGGACACAAGATTTAGGAAAAGCAAACACAAGGCATTTCAGTTAGGCAGATATATATAGATACACACACACTTGTTTTGCAACACTTTTAATCCCCTGGTGCCAAGGATACCGTGGTCTTGATATGGCTGATGTTTGCATGCTATTAAAAAACATGTTCTAGAACAGTTAGACTGAACTTCGTGTTTATCCATATGTGAATTCCTTTTTTTCATATCAGTAACATCACATGACTACTTTCAGTAAGGGTGAGCATCAGAGACATGGCTTCTCTAGAATGGAACCTCTGAATACAACTATTTATTCAAAAATCTTATAATTTATGAAGAAACATTTTTATGAAGCAGGTATTATATTCAGTAGTTAGGCATGCAACAACATTGTGAAAAGTCTACTTCCAGGTAATCTGGTTGACATCATGCTGAAAAAATGAGGAAAAAAGGAGACAAACGAGCTGCTAAAACCATTTCACTGACTTCCCTGTTCTAATCCCAGGGAAAATACTTCCTCCCAGAAAAGATGTTATGTGGGTGTGCTTGAAAACATCTGAGACTTTCAAGGAACACATTCTTTTTCTGGCATACACTGAAGCATTTCTAAAAGTGTTAAATGACAGTGTCACAGTCACCTATCCAAATTTAAATGAAAAACAGAACAATCCTTTATGAAACAGACGAAGGCCAAGTTATCATACGTCTCCTTGAGCTTTGGGGACTGTCATTTAAAAACAGGACAAGATGACACCTCCCTTTTTATCTTATTCTATTGTACCAGTCATCTCCTGCTGGTTCTCTGCTAAGAGTGCTCTTCTTCTTGCTCTCCCAGGAACATTACATTAGTCACACACCATTTTCCCTAGGTCCTGGGCTACCAGAACAAAAACACAGAATGTAATACATTCATTTACAAGAAAGGCCTTACTGTTCTCTTTTCATTTTATGTAAAAGGCATAACTGATCATTTCTTCCACTTTCATTAGAGAAAGGCAAGAGATTTCTAGTCTAGCACATCTTTTACAGCCTTCTGTGACTGTCTGAAAAGCATTTTTTGGTTGAGAGCTATACAGAAACTTTAGGGAAACCTCTTCGCTTTTTTGGTTTTTTTAACAAAAAATCTGTAATTTAAAATGCAGCATTAGACCAAAGCTCACACTGGTTTTGAAGCCATCTTTAGAAACTCCATGCAGAGAAAAGAAAAGGCTGCATGTTTTTCAGAGTCATACTTCATACTGGCAAAAGTAATTGCTTAATCCACTGTTAAATAAAGGAGTAAAATCAGGAATTCTGCAGTTCTCATGGCACTGAGGAAAAAAAACCTGGCCAATTTCTGAAATTAAATACTACATATGCCCCTCTAGAAAATTTTACTCAAATATATGGAATTGTGCAGCATGCACATAGCACCTCAAGAGATTGGCAGAGCACTGACTAGCCTCTCTGAAATTATGTCTTTCTTAGTAAATGCAGCTACCAGTAAGTCACGAAGTGAAGTCAAGGTATGTATTCTGACATGACTGGCCCTGCTGATCCAGAACAAACTGCACTGAAAATGCAGTGTTCTCTCAGCCATAAGTCTGCCTCCCTAGAACTTGGGAGTGAAAAAAGGAAGGGAGATTTGGAAGGTCAACCTCAGAAACCAAAGGGACACCAAGGTGCAGAAACCTACAGTTTAATAATGACTGGCATTCAGGCCACTAGGATCTACACTGCACTTGGACTAACAGGCTCCAAGACTCAACTTCTAGAAATAAATGTATTCTCTTTATAAATGTATTTATATATATATATATATACACACACACACACACATATATATATGTACACACATACATCTATATATACATTCATGCATAGATGTATGCACATATATATACATAAAATACATGCAGATACTTATATTTACACACGCATATATATACATGCATACATATATATGTACACTGTTTTTTTCAGAGCTGTAGCCATGGGTTTCTAAAAGGAACAACAGTTTAAAATAACTCTGCTTTCTAATAGAGTATTTTTAAAAAGTGTTAAGCAACACTGTATAGAAAAATGCAACAACAAAAAAAAAACAAAACAAGACAAATTAAAATGGGTGTGAGATAATATGACAGACAAGTACAGGCAGCAGAGAAAATACCACTGATAGATAGAGGCAAGGTAAGAAGTGAGCCTGGTACCTAGCAACCAAATGATATACTCAGATTTGCTGCTAGAATTTCCAGAATTCTACATCTAACTCTGTAGGAGAGTGTTCAACGATTCTGGTGGAAAACAGAATATAAACAACAGCATTAAATGAAACGGAAACTTGGAATGTTGATAATTCAACTGAAATCCATACATCATACTTACATTATTCTTCTGGCAAATAATTTCCTGAAATAAAACAGCAAAAAAAAAAAAAAAAAAGAAAATTATGTTGATAGCACTAGGAAAAAATCTGATCAGTATGACTGTTTGCACACATGACAAGAATATGTTGGTTGACAGATGTTTTCTATGCCTGCCAAATCAACATAAATGAGGTATTGCCTCAGAAAAGACAAAATTACTATGGAATCAAGTAGATACATACAACTTATCCATAAATAAGAGCATACCTACTGTCTGCATGTGAATATACATTTACACAAATATATATGTATCCCTCCATTTATAAATTTTCCTAGAGGGATGATATCTAGAAGTTGTCTATTAATAAACATCTACTCATATTTGGCAAGTCAAATATAGTAAGTAACATTTTGCTACCAGGAGAAGCAATCAAAAAGAACAGTAAAAGCAATATTCATATGAGGTTTTAAAATATTCCAAAACTGCTTGAAATTCACTTGGCTCTAATAATCAAATGCAAAAAACATATTCAATGTGAATTTTCAGAGAATTAGAAGCACACACAGATGGAAAGAGCTGATTCCTGCACACTAATCCAGGTGGTACAACTCAAGTGTAAACCACTTTGGAACAATGATCACCTTGCTTCCAGCATGATTTGTCAGCAAGTTCTGATCCCAGGAACTGATAACCATAACAGATTTATCAGACAGCTTAGCCTCTGCCACTGGGACTGGTGAGCAGCCTCACCAGCTTAACAGCATTAAAAACAAGCGTGGTGTCAAACCAAGATGTCCCATATTTCCATGTTGCTTAAATCAGGCTTTGATAAAACTGCTCCCTGTTGAGAGGGGCATGTTTCACATATGACTGTTTCTATCTTTCAAGTGTGGGTCATAAAGGTCTGGTCAAATCCCCCAGCAAGGACAGAACATCTTTGACTAGACCAGGCTGATCAAAGCCCTGCCCAGCCTGACCTGAACATTCATGCAGAAGAACATCTCACCAGCAAAAGTCCACTTACACTGCTTTGTGCCCTGATTAAATCATGTGCTGCAGTTCTGTATTTCCTTCATTTTCAGTTTTTGAATTCCCCCTTCCATACAAGATTAAAACTGCACATGCTCTCCTGCATTGCTTCTACTCTTAGCTGCTGGCTGTAACAAGTACATGAACAAACACTGCCTCAGAAGATGTCTCAGGATGCCCATAGCTACTATTTTTAGGCAGTTATTAAATAGTATGGAAAATGTCTCGCTCTTTGACTACTTCTCTACAGACTATCAAGAGCAGAAACACTTCAGTTCAAGCTAAGGGAAACTGAAGGGAGTGTTTCTGTCAGCAGAGTACTGGTGGCAACTGTGACATCCAAGACTCCCTGCATGGAACTGGGCTTCCACTGATGCCAGTGGGAATCCAGCAAGTGACTCATTACAAAGCCCAACTTCTAAACTAGAAAAAAGTTCCTCCAAGTGCCCAAGAAAACCTGATGCCTCACCCCAAGTGATTTCTCAGTGGGAGCTGGGTATTTGCCTCTTTGCCCGGTACAATGAAATCCTGCTCTGCTTATACTGTAGATTTTTGTACTTACACAATGGAATTCAATTCCCAGATACATCTTTTATCATCAGCATTATTTTTAGGGCTTTTATCTGTATACTCTTTGTGTTGCAGAAAGAAAGGAAGTAATTGGATTGCAAGTGGTCCAGTTAGCTGAGAAAATTTAGAGGAAAGAGCAGGGGTAGAAACTGAGTTACTAAGCATGTCCCTCCCAAATATAAGGCCAACTTGAAAAAAAAAAGGGACAGAATCAAACCCAAATAGCCTTCACTTGCCAAAAGCAGTGGAAGCAAACCCTTCCTGAGTGGTGCTGGTGCCCAGACTGCAGTCTGACTCACCAAGCTGCTCCTGGAAGGGAAGCGCAAGTGCATAAAACACCTCCTGAGTAAAGCCAATGCATCTGAGAGTGGGGAAGTAATTGAAAAGACCACTATCCAAGATATCTATCCTTTCCCATCATGGAAATTGCTAAACCTTCTGGATAGTTGCAGTAGGAAGCAGGTATCTATTCTTTGGCTGACAAAATTCACTGCACCATAGACTATCTTAAAACACCCTCTTGCCTTAAACCAAAGTACCAGACTGTGCACTGAGGCATGAGTTTTGTTTTATTACACTGCTGCTAATCTTCAGGACAGCAATCCTGCAGGTATCTGATGCAAACAGTTGTAACTCAGCAAAATTTAGCAAGGGGTATCAAGAGGCCCCATAAGGTTTAGCAGAAAACTGCTAATTTAGACAGAAGCTAAAGCCTAAGGATTATTTTGATGCCTACACTACCAATCTCATAGGATTGTTATTACTGTAACAGTTTACCACAAACACCAGTAATTCCCTTGAATGACAAAATCTTGCCTTTAGTTTCTCATCTCAAATTTGGCAAACTTCTGTTTCTGTAAAAAGCCATTTAACAGCTAGGTATTGTACTTTCTGTAATCTAAATCTCTCTCTTTAGAAAACCAAACTGAGTTTTACAGCATTGCATTGAAGAATCTTTGCCAAGCCTCAAAACATTTTGCTATTCTGTTCTGAACCACAAGTGGCATGTGTATTTCTTACAGAAAGAACCTATTTCAAGTGTTACACTAGCCATGACTTGCCCTCCAACCCCCTTTTTCCACCCAGAGCTACCTTCAGTGACTGCAGAGACTCTGCATTTGTGTCACAGTAGAGGATAATGTTGTTAGCCATGCTGAAGCTCTCCCTGACTCCCAGATGGTAGAACAGCGAAGGCTGACGGAAGGCATCACTCATCTCTACAACAGCAATATCTGCAGAAAGAAATTTAAAAAAATATTGTCAATGCCACACACTTCTGACAGTCAAACACGTCTAGCTCATGTTTCTTCATACAATTTATTTTGATAAGAAGACCTCCCTTTAAGTAGGAAATAAGAGATCTAGAGGGATTTCCCCATTTTAGCTATGTCTGAATTTTGAACATAGTCAGTAGGATGCCGTTTACTTTTTTTCTATTTTACTATTACTCCTCTATTTTTTCTTTAAATGGGACCTTAAAATGGTAAAACCGGATAAACCACTAATCACGAAAAGGAAAAAATTTCAATTGCTGTCTTGAAGAATAAAATCTGCTTGGTAAGTCTATACATGGTGACTGATAATCTTAGGGAAAAATAAAAGAAAAAATTACATTAGATGTAGTTTTATGCTCTGTGCAAGTTGCAATAAAAATTCCTGTAACCTATAAAATACTGTATAGATCCTGTACTTGAACTTTGAAAGAAAACAAACTGAAAGGTAATGTTCCAGTATAAATTACCCTTGAGATCAATTTTGATCCATATAGAAAGATGATAGAATGAGAAAAAGACAAGGTACCGATGCAGAGAAGCAAAGAGGGAGTAAATATAAAAAGCCAAAGGAACCCCCATATAAGTAAAATCTTTACTGTGCAGAGAACTCTGTTCATAATAAATTTTACCTGGTGAATAATGCATGCAAGCACATACACAAACACTGACAGAACAAGGAATGTAGTCCACAATTTCTCTTAACTCACGTATTTCTCTTCACCAGATTTGCACCAAAGTCAAAGTATAGCAAAAGGAAATTAACTTTTTCTGCTGACTCATTGTAAGATTCCTGTTATACCAGGCAGTGTATTTCCACTGCAAAAGTCTTGTGGAATCAAGAGAGAGAAGAAAGAAAACTGACTCATCTCCACCTCTTCAACAAACACCTTTCTGTATTTTCACCTAATTAATTTTTTTCTCAGGTTTCATTAAAAAAAACAAACAGAAAACCAAACCCAAACCAGAGAAATTTGCTTCTGTTAAGAGTAGAACAAGAAAAGCAGCCTGGTTTCCAGTATCTCTCTATGCTTTCCCATTCCTTTGGATGCTTTCATTACCGAAGTCAGATAGCAAGACAAACTCTGTAGGAAAAAGCCTATGTATTCTCAAGTTTCTTTACTCTAATTAATCTAATCAGAGATTCTACCTCTAACCACAACCTTTCACCTCACTTATTTACATAGATCATCAAAACTGAAATGAAGATATTCAATAAAAAATAAGCCTTGTGGTCACACTCTAAACTGGGGAGCAGTGTCTCTCCAACCTGTTGAAAAAGAATAACTTTGAGGCAACTACTCTTCAGTTTTTCTGTAAGTGGCCACCAGGCTTATAGATTATTAAAAACCTAAACGAATGATAGATACACACAGGGGAAAGAGCAAACATTTGCCTATTCAAGCTTAGGCTTTTCAAGGAACAAAATTAAAAGAGATTATTATGGTACAAAAAAAGATATTTTTTCACACTTAAAAATCTAGTATTAAAATATGTTTTCTAAAACATTCATAATTTGTGTTCTAAGCATCCCCCTGTGTCCAATTTCACATAAATATTTGCGGTATGGATGCCATCAAATTTTATTGAAGTAAAAAAGGCAGCGCACTACTAAGACTACACATATACTCACTTTCATTAATTTTAGGAAACTGAAGCATCACAAAAGTCAAACAAGAATGACAATACCACCATTATATTTTGCGTGAAATGAGTTTATTTTCTTCCAAAACTTGCCATAACACAAGTTATATTTTTATCTGCTCTTACTCACATAGAAGTCTAATCTTGAGCAACTCTAAATATATGGTACATATCTGTTAACACCAAGCAAAAGGAAAACTTGTGCAACTTGCCACGACTTAAGTCTGCAGTCTTGCAAGATAATACACTCTCACTAGAGTTGCAAAACTAAGATTTAAAAAAAAAAAAATTACTTTAGATGGAGCCTGATCAAAGCCATATTACAAAAAAAATAAAAACCACTTGAGAAATCCTGTGTTAAAATAGCAAGTTTCTAGGATCATGAAGAAGGAGAGAGGAACTAAAAAAAAAAAATGATGTGTGTGTATTAATGTCAAGTTAGCCAAATCCATTGAACAGAGCCTGACACGTGACCACACTGTAGGAAACATTCTTCTGTGGTACTTGTGTTTCTTATGTAACTAAAGAGGATCTTTTTCCTTTGCAGGTCAAGACTTCTGTGAAATCCTTCTGGATAATCTCATTTGATAGATAAAGCAGTGTCTTCCTTAGGTCCATGTTTTGTGAAGTTTTCCTGCTCAGTCTGATGCCTTAAGTTTTAGCTTTCATGTTTTTCAGATTCTTTGCTACCTAGGGGTGTAGTTCTGAGCCTCATATTAAGTGTCAGTAAGCTAACAGGGAGTAAGTAGTCACAGAGTAGGTAGACAAAACAAATCCTTTTCCTGCTGAAGACCAAGGACAACTTTCAGGCCCAACAACAAAAATAACAGTGGAATGAAGGGAGAAACAAGAAGGATGGGACCTCACAACTTGAAGCTGTAATTGGACAATTAAACCCCAGTATGCAAGTGAACCAAAACTTATAAAAGTGTGAGATCTTGTGATTGCTCATCCATTTAGTGACCATTTTAAGTCCACCTTGGGTGCAGCCCTGGTCAGGCACTTGTGCTGCCCAAAGTGTACCCTAAAGACCTTTCAATAAATATCTACTTTATTCTCTAGCTCTGTCCAGTCTCTGTTCCAGGTCAGCCAAAAGAGCCAAACACTATATTCAGTTACATAAAATATGATTAGAAGTTTAGCAAAGATGATCAAGACTGATGGTTTTCAAGACAAATCTAAGTAAAAGTATACATACATATATCAAAATTCTCATTAGTTTGAGAGAGACAGGATTTAGCTAAGCCCCAAACAACTGTTTGGTCATTAATACATAATCCTCTTTATCAAGTTCTTCTCTCATTTCCCCCAGATGAAATTAATCAAACATTCTGATGCTATAGATCATAAGTTTTCTATTCACTGGAGAACACAGTTTTGCAAGTGACAAAATGGTATTTCAACAAAGGTACAGGAATCAGCTCTACAGTTACACTGGAACTACCCCCTTACCAAAACATCTGTGGTTTGAGTTTCAAGGCATGTAAAAACCTGATCAAGCACAGGAATCAGAGTAGAGCTCTCCCAACACCTAAGCTCTCAGGATGAAGCACTCTGAAGACCAGGAACATCAGTTCACTGAAGTCAATTCACTTCAAATGTTCCTGCACATCTTCAATGTTGCAGCAAAGAAAGTCTGTTCAAGCTCCAGCAGACTAATGAGTAGGGTGGATATGGAAGCACACTGCATAAAACAGGAAGACAGAGAACTGCAAGAACTGCAATTTTTGCAACCCCACAGACTGCAAGAATGTGAAATTAAATTTTGTGCCCAAGACCAAAGTAAGGGATAAAATTTACTCTATCTCATGAAAGTAGACCTGGTCACAGATTGCTGATACTAAAGAAAACAGGTATAGAACAGTCTTTATCTTTTCTAGTCATCTTTGATGTTACAGCCAGAAAGCCTTACAATAAGTCTTGCAGTAAATTATCGTCTCTTGATAGTTTTTGAACAATAAAATAAGTATAATAATAACCTTCTCTGCCATCTCCTTAGACAACTGGCATGCCTAAATAGATAAGAAAGACTAGAGCTTCATTCTCTCTGGCCTAGGTAGCAAAACCAGCATAAATACAGCAGCAGGCAGTTCTGTGTCCATGTCCTAAATTGCCCTGAGCTCTGTCTGCCTGCTGACAGAGCCAAACTGCCTCTAATGAAGCTGCCTCTAATGTACACAGCTGAGTAACCACAGACTGAGCTGAGACACACCAACAGCTACTGAGCAGTCACAGTCTAGCCTGTTATTAGGCTAACTAACATCTACACCAACAATAGCTTGAAACACACTATTACACATTCAAGAGAACAAAATATCACTGCAGTAGTAACTGCCTTATTACCCTGGGAAACCAGATTCATGAGCTGGAATTGGAGGCAACCCACTTGATGCTTTTTGCCTGAGAAGCACCAGAAAAGTACACACCTCTGTGAAGTTTGGCATAGATTAGAACTATCTTACCAGTCACTCTTAACTGTGGTGTAAATCCACTTAGTTCTCTTTAAGCTATCTGTACAGAGACTGAGAACCTTACATGTAAAATCTCTACTAATTAGCTTGTCTTAAGAAACGGTAAAAACTCAAGAGTATAGACATTAACATGGCCAAAAAAGGTTAAGTGTCCATTAGTGGATCCAGAGCCCTTTGCTCTTGGCTATTAGCCATGCCTTTAGTCACCAAGACAGTGATAAATGAAATGCAGCGGTCAAAGTTCATCTCTAACTCATTGTTTTAAATGCAACAGGGCAAAGAATGTTTAAACAAGTGCTCTGAGATATCATACACATACACCCTACTTTTTGATACTACCTGCTTACTACAGTGCTGCCAGGAAAAGCAGTGAATACAAACAGAGCAGCTATACAACTAATGAATGTTTATGTTTGCTATTATCTTCTGATTAATTGGTATTAAACACATGACCATTGCCTTACATTCACTGTCCCACAATTAATCAAGGAAAAAGGAAAGATGATAACAGCAACTTCTGAGACCAGGATTTTGTGTTCTTTTCCACTTCAGGGTTAAAAGAGTAAGATACTGTTCTGACAGAGATAGAGAAAAAAAAAAAGGAGGGCAAAATTTATTTCAGTGCAAGTCTGAAGATCAAACTTATTTCATACTGCAGCAGCAGCTCTCCATTCAGCCTCAGAACAACATGATGATGCTTACTATTGGGCAAAATTTCAGAAACAAGCAAGGAATATCCTTATCTACTTCAACTTCTGTATGATTTCCTGTTTACCAGAGACCGCCTGCATGAGGTAGGAAACCTGCTTTGGCAATCCCAACATGTCAGTATGGATTGGTATTTCTGGTTCAACCATGCAAACCACAGTGCCACTGACTTGTCAACAGCACTGGAACCAGACATTTCCTGCCAAGAGTGTCTCATATGGCTCCAAGACCGGAAATAATTGATAAGAGCCACTGAGATGAGAATACCCAAACACAGGTGAATGGCCAACCTCCCAGTCCAGCCAAGCCAGTCTGTTGGGAGAGGCTACCAAAAAAAACCCCAACAAAACAACAAAACTAGAAGGGTGTCTGAGGCTTAAAATTTGGGGAAGGAAAAGCAGGTAATGATGGCACAGTCAAGTGAAGTATGCCATATACTAGATGAAAAGCAGGGTATTTGTAGAGGCTTGAATTGATACACAAAGCAGGCTTAAGGGCACCAAGACAAAAACATGTGGTGGACATGGGCTAGTTCTTATCTAGTGAAAAGCACTATGACTTAGGAATCTTATAGTAATCCTGTCATGAGCAGTCTCATTTTTATGCAATGGAAGCAGAAATCCAGCATCAATGAAGTACAGATCAGAGTCTGTCCTGCAACCTACTCAAAAGGGAGTTTCTGAGCACAAATCCCTAGGAAATACAACACAAACCCAGTTGTCTGGTGGGTGGCCCCTTTCTAGATACTGCATAACACACAGTTGAGCTAGAAATAATTAGAACACTTCATATTTGCCCAAAAAGCACCGAGTTACCTTTGGATACAACAGTATAATTTTGTCTACTGCTGGTATTAAGAGCCCACTGGTCCTTGAATAGCTAAACTGAGTTGAGTTCTCTTAATTTCAAAGTGAACTTCTACACCAAGACTCATAAGCAAAAAGGTATGATTTTGCTTCAGCTAAACTCAATAAACAGCTGCTACTGTTAGCGGTGGTTCTGACCCTCTTCCACATTTGTATCAGATCTAGTGTGGTCAGTACCTAGTGAGACAACTCAGTCTCTCTGCTTGAAGGGGTGGGGTTGAGTGCACAGGATCAGCTGACTCCTGGACCAGTTAGAAGATCTCACTTTCCACCCAGACAATCACTAGGTCCTATATAAAAAAGGCACCAGCCACCACAACATCTGCAAGGATGCAACTGAGTACCTACTTACTACTGCTTGAGAGTCACATATTTTTCCAGGGAGTAGGTTAATTTTAATCCTCCATTCAGACATGGATGCAACATCCACTTATTCAAGAATCCTATATATAACATCACAGGGAGAAGAGTTCCTTGAGGAAAAATAGAGAATATAAATAAAAACACATACACACAATCCACCTCATTACATAAGGCATCTATAGTCATACTGACAGACTCTGAATCGAGTACGTTACTCAATTTAGGTCTCTAGGAGTCTGCTCACTAACAAAAATAAACTAGCTAATCATGTAAAAGCTATCTTTCCTCTTTTTAAGTCATTAATAGTTGTTGATTTCTTTCTAGTTAAGGTAAGAGAGAACTACTTAAGTTAAAGGCTGATAACGTTGCAACAGAAAATATAAGCTGTCTCTATAAATTTTAACTGGAAATCACAAGAAAGTTCATAATCTACAAATCCAAACGTCCTGGAGCACCACCCCCTCCCCCCCCCCCGCCATGTTTGACTGATTGGTGGTGATCAGCTGTCACACAGGAGCATTACAAAATTTGCACCCTGTCCCACAATACATCAAGGTGCTCCTTAGTAAAACTTGTGCAAATTGATTCCTGTCGACTTTTGTAGCTAACTGGCTCAGATCATTCTCACAAAATCAAATGCAATACTTTACCAAGTAGAACCATCCAAGCAAGGAGGAGAGAAAAACAAGTTACTTTTCTTGTTACAGCAACAGTATTCAAAATTCTCCAAGTGAAACTCTGGCCTTTTTGTCTGCACTATGCCTCGAAATGTGAAGGGAAAAGAACCTCTTGCTTCTGTAATCAAAAACTGATGGGAGATAAGCTGAAGGCAATTACCAAAATAAAACAGCAGAGGCTGGCAATGAACTGGTAACACAAGCTGTTAGAAAAGGAATGAGACAGGAAGATAGAGATGACAAATAATAAAGGGTTGTGTAGGAATTAACACATCAAACTACACATATAAATTACTGTATCAATGATTGGGAGAAAACTGAAAAAATATAGAAAGGCTTTCTGATGAAGAAAAAGAAAACAGAAAAAAGCTTGAATTTCAAAAAATCCACTCTCTCGGTGAAAACAGGATTGTAATGTTATCACATGATTCCAACCCTCAACAATTCAAAAAACCCACTCTCAGCTTGACGCATGTGGGAGGAATTCAGGATCAGGCAAGAATAAAAGATTACAAGCAAACAAAGAGCCATTTATTCAAAAATAACCTCAATATGTTCAGACTCACTGCATCTGTATCAATTCTAGTGAAACAGGCTCCCTAGTACCAATAACACCAAATACTAAAGACTACCTTAACTCTGAACCTTGCATCACAAAAATATTCAGCCTCAATGGGGTAACTACTGAAGCTCAGCTGAAGGCTGGAGCACATTACAGGGCTAAGTTAGGATCTGTACCAAATGTTGTTTAAGCAATCCACAGACACAACAGCAGAAGTAGTCAATGAAAACAAGCCAAGCTGTAGCAAACCAGTACTCCTACATGTAGAGGTTTTGCTCAGAGAATCTTCATAATTGCAAATTTTTTTTCAAATAAGACCAAACATTCCTTTGGCCGAGACAGGATCTTAAGCAGGCAAAACCCAGATAGATAGATAGACAGATAGATAAAGGATGTGACAATATTTGTGTGATTATTTTTGTCTATGTTTCCATGTTATGTGCCTTTGAGATGCAAGATGCAAGAGGCGACTTTCATCTCTGGTAAGTGACTGAGCCTACCCAAGAAAAAAGAACTTGTAAGAACACAACAGAAAAGTTGTGTGCCGACAGAAAAGTTCAGAGAAGAAAGGACATCCTTGCAGATGTTGTGGTGGCTGGTGCCTTTTTTATATAGGACCTAGTGATTGTCTGGGTGGAAAGTGAGATCTTCTAACTGGTCCAGGAGTCAGCTGATCCTGTGCACTCAACCCCACCCCTTCAAGCAGAGAGACTGAGTTGTCTCTCTATGAAAACCAAACAGCCAGGTCTCAGGGGTGTTGAAAAATTTTCCTAAAGTCTAAGTGAAATGTAGAGTTTGTTACAGCTCAAAAGTTGCAGAGAACATTAAAACCAAGGAAGGAAACAACAATCCACCTTAAGGACAGGATGGGCAGGAGAAAAAGCTGATCAAAAGTTCTTTTTATTTCTGTCTTTCCTGTTCTGTTTATTTCTGACTTAGTGACCTGAAGTTTTCTCCACCTAAGAAGTCTTCCAGTTTTGATTTAATTTTTTCCTAAAATCTAACTATTTTCACTTATAACCCAGTTATATATTTGGTTTCTTTGCTCAGCTGACTGTGACAAAATTGTCTAGGCAGATCGACCTCCAAGCTACAAAAACAAAGTCCAGCTTTCATTGCAGCATCTGGAGGGATCAGATCAAAACTCTGTTTAACTCAGTATTTCTTCTCTGCCAGAAGCCAGGAGGCCACGTGGAAGAGATGGTAAGAATGGTGAAAGTAAAGACTGAGCTTTACTAAACCATCCACACACATTTACAGAAAATTGTTGAGCTACCTAGAAAGCTGAATATCATTACTGTTCAATACTGTGTGAGCAATATTACAGAGCTGCTTTTCTTCATGCATGCTACATTGCATTTGCTATCACTGAACTTCAGCTGTCCTTTACCTGCTCATTTGCCTGGTACCATAAAACTTTCTGCCATGCTTTACTGCCTATTCTTTCAAGTTTTGACAGCCTGCATATTAGCAAATGTTACCATCATCCTTTTTGCCAGAAAGAAATTTTCAGATCAGCCAGGAAACTTATGAAAAGCCCAGTTCAAAAAAGGAAGTACAGAACAATCCTTTTAACAGCCTGTTTTCCTACTGGCAACCTTGCTTCATTGCAAAACTTATCCTCTGTTCCTTTCCTTTAAGAGTCCACTTAAGGGTTGTAAGGATGTCATCTCCAACCATTTTGTCCCTTTAAGGGTATTTGGTAATGTATCCCACCAAAATGCTTTTTGACATCTCAATATACTGTATTAAATGGATTACTCTTAAGTACAGGCTCATAAGAGTGTGATTTCCTTCTACAAAAAAAGCCACTTCAGCTCCTCCCTGCTGCCAGATTTTACCAATGAGTCTAAATGATGTGTTCTTTATTTATATTTTAACCTATTTGCCCTAATGTAATACAAATATAATCTCCCAGTACAACGCTGCCGACATCAACCAAAGTCAGAAGTCATGCGCCAAAAAAAAAGCAGTCTTCAGCAAGTATTACTCAAACTCTTTTGGAAACTGTTTTACCAAGGCTTACCTGCCTTTTTACACATTTCTAACTTGTTTCCTCATCTGAATGAAAGTTCTCTTCCAAAGGGTATAATTTCATTTGTTCATCTTCTTAGCAATGCACCTGCTGTGGATTACTTTAAAATGACTGTTAATAAATAGCACACATTTTCTGGAAGGAATTTTACTTAGGATGTCTTTATGCCATCTGAAAGCTCTTCTTGTTTTTAGCTAATCCTGTCATTTTCTTGTTTAGAAGCTTGCTCATTTTTACATAGGTTTTAGTACATACACAATATATAACAGGTCTTAGCAAACCCATCTCTTAGGAATGTTAGTCTTTTTGAAGACTATTTTACTACAACTTTGTACAGAAAAGTGCTTATTTTAAAGTTGCTTCTTTTTAGCTTCTTTAGAAGTTGCTTACTGATAAGAATTAGAAAGGCAAAAATTGTGAGTTATTACTCCTTAATAAATCTTTCCTTTCCATTCCTGATTTTAGATTACATGAGCTTTCCCTTTGTTTTTCTTCTGAAAAAACCCTATCTAGTCAGTCTCCATCTGCATGGAAACAATTCCATTAATGATTCTGATAATCCAGTTTTTCCCTTGTCTGTGTCTTCCACCAAGACCCAAATTCAGTTTTTCAAATGTGAGGAGCAAAGATGCACATTGTAAAGATATGCCACACCACAGCTATACAGCAAATTACTCTTATTGTTTTCACTTTACTCCTTTCCTTGTGACTTCTGACAAGTTTATTTATTATTCCTTTGAGGTTTTCAGTAACTTACAACAGCTCTAACCTCTGTTACACACCCTAATAGATTAAAAAAATAAGCACATCCAGCAGCATCTAGTCATTTTGTGTCTCTGCCTATTAATTTGATTTTAAAATTGGTCTAGTGATTGCACTGACCAATATTTACCAAAATAAACCTATATAAGCACTAGTTTATCAATTGCTTCCTTGCTCACAGTTTTCTGGGTAGCAATGCATGTTCCTTCCCTATGAGCACAAGTAATGAATTTATCATCGCTAGCACACAAATTTATTGTTATTTATTGTCTACTTGCAATGTCCTAAATATTTGTTGTTTAAACTTAAAAGATTATGTCCAGTTTTCCTACTCAATTGCACCTTACAAGGTCTATTTATGTTCTATTTCAAAGAAATCCTTGAAAAAACAGAAACACATATCAGTATCTGCTTCCCCGCCTCATATACCTTATCCATTTCCAGCTCTTCCTTTAAAAAACAAAATAAAACAAAACAAGAAACCACCTCCACTTTCTTTCAACAAAGCAAGCTGCAGAATTACAGTTAAGCTGCCTTTTCCACGTAACACTGCTCCTAAGGCTTCTTAAGTCAAACATTATTTGAAAGCAGGTAGGACAACCTTCACAGGGCTTGGTCAGACTTTAGTGATCTGCAAGTCACAAGTAAAACATTTGCACGCAACCTTCCTTGCAATTTAGCAGGAAAAAACCACACACGGCACTCAGCCACACAAATCAATTTACTTCAGTCAATACAGGTGAAGTGCAGCGTAAACAAAACACACCTGATTAAACCTAGTTTGAAAGATCCCCTGGGCTCCACCAAAAACACTGCAAAAAAGTATCGTCAACTTCACACAGAAAATAAAGTCTTAAATTTTAAAACGAGATTATAGCTTAGAGTATTCAGAAATTTAAAAAAGCAACCCTCCATCAAACCAGACATGTGTCACTAACACGGCACATGGCACTATAATTTTCTTCTATTGCTACAAGTCACAAAAGATAGAGCCGGAATCAGTGTCCCGATTTGCAAAGCACTCCACAGCACGGATTTACTTAATCTTGCCTTGTAACACAAAAGCCTCAAACACTTATGAAAATTTAAAGGACCCTGCTAGAAGGTAACAAGGAGGAGGAGTTTATCTCCAGCAGAAAGAAGCAAAGTTGCAGCCTTGTCTACAGTTGCAGACATACAAGTTACAAGATTACAGTATTGTTGCCAAGTACAAGAAAGTGTGGAATGGCTGTCCTTTCGCAAATTTCATCTCTCACCAATTCCCAAAGACAGCAATTACACAAGTCTAGGATAAAAGTTCAGACAGACACTGATTCATCCAGCCTACTTTATTTAGCTTAAGTTCATCTCCTTTTTGCACAAACCACGTTTGAAATTAATTTCACAATTTGAGCTGCGACTCTTGGCTTTAACTTACTGGAGCACAGATCACAGAGCTACCCCTCACCTTTCAAGAGTGTCAGTGTAACAGTGAAAGTATCAGTAAAGAAAAGGGAGAAGAGGTGATACACAAATTATTCTTATTAAGGAGGACAAAACTTCCCACACCAGCTTTCTACCAAAATAACCACACGTGCACGTAAGTGCACTAATTGGTATTTAAGTTACTGGAAAAATCACACTCAAAATTCCTGAGAAGCAACTACTAATTTGCAAATTAATACAGAAAATACTACTGCTCACACCACCAGCATTGCCTCTAAGGCAGCACAGACTGCCCAGGCTCACGAATAACTGCACTATTGCATCCCCAACAGAAAACGGATATGACTCATCTGAGTTAAATTCTTTAACGCTTGACATGATTGCTGCTAATTGTTGCAAAACGAGATTAAACAGATATGATAAGCGTTTGGCTTTGTCAATGGTAACTCCAGGTGGCCTGTGATAGCTACGATTCCATTCTCATTCAATTCAGTTTTACAGCAAAAAGAACAGCCTTGGATTATTGTTGCTTGTCACTCTCTATATTAATAAAAGATGCTCAAACTTTACTTGCAAAGGCAGCCCATGTCTGCATAAGATTCCAGTACCAAAACCTACTTTTATATGGCTACAGCACTAATTTAGAATTACTGCAGTACAATTTAATATCCAACCACTGTGTAAGAGTGTTTTAAATTTCAGATTTTATGTTAACTATCATGGAGGCCCTTGTCTTCTTAACAGAAATTAGTCATGTCTAAATCACCAGTGATCACAATAGCAGCACATCTGATCTAGCCAGCAGCTCACAAACTCAGGAAAGCTGAGTTCTCTCCTCACCTTTAGCTAAGGTCTGCTGCCAAACCTCAGGCAAGTCATTTACTTCCCATCCCTCTGCTTTCAGTCTCCTTAAAATGATGAGATGGCTATCTGTTCCCTCCATAAAGTGCTTTATCCTCTATAGATGAAATCCTTAAGTAAGTACATTACCCGAAGGGGAATGGTCAGCATCACAGCTAGCAGAAGCAAGATAAAAGACTTCAAGATAAAGCACTTGGAGCACTGTAAACGTTGAATTCAATTCTGAAGTATTTATATATGGATATTCACTAGACTAGGACAATGCTGAACACCACATACAGAAAAAAATATATGTTGTACCAGCAGCACTTTTGAAGCAGAACTAGCACTACAAATGAGGTTTTAAGTGTCTTGCATTGCATCATATTTTTGAGTAAGAACAAGGACTACAAAATACAAACATAGGCAAACATTTCACTTGAGAAAATAGTCTACAAAATAATCCATTACCTATATTTTTTAAATCTCAGTAGACAGCAAAACCTCACACTAGCTAGTCCACAACTAAACCAAGGAAATAATATTAGAAGAACCTTATGAATTCATCAATTCCAAGTGCCTAAATCAGTGGGCTAAGAGAAAGTTTGATGACTGTTAATTGAGCCAAAGTGGCAAGAATTACCATTTGCACATAAAATTGGTGATTTGCTTAATCTTATATTCCTATTCTTTCTGTATTCTATGTACAGGTAAAAATGTTTTCATTCCAAGTAACTTCTGGAATTCAGTTAGTATTCCAAGTGTTCTAGTACCAATTAATTAAAACAACTCAGTATGCATGATCTCACTGCAATATTCAACAATCTTCAACCTCCACTCAACCTGCAGTGCTGAAATAGTAAAGACAACAGTATTTTATGCTAAAAACAGAATCTTTTTTTTCCCTACAGCAATTATTGATGTGAACAGGAAAGCTACACAGATGTAAATATGAATAATTGCCATCAAAATAGATATTCGGCTTTACACAAACTAAATAACCTACACAACTGGTAGGAAACCTAGCTCAGTTTTCATTTGTATCATATAAACACTTAAATTCTCATGCTTCAGGCTCTTCATCTTCTATAGAAGAAAAAAAGAAACATTTAGGATGAAGAAACACTTGAGACACTGGCGTAAAAAAAGTGACAACAGCCACCACCTACTCACGTACTCATTTTTAGCAGAGTAACCACTCTTTCATAGAGATTTGTCCAAAAATACCTGGATATAAACGCCAGCAAAAACCCACAAATTCAAGGAAACAACTCTGCCAGCATACATCAAGTAATTTACAATAGCATAAGCCAAAAATTAAGCTCCGGAAATTTCATTTGTTTCTTTTGCACTCAACCTTCATCATTTACCACACCGAAGGCCTTTCACTATAACTGCAGGGCAGTTACATTTAAGGAGAAATTAAAAACTGAAAAATATTTTATCTTTTATCAAAGAAAAGAACTAAGATGTGCTCTCTGAGGTATGCATTAGAGTTGGACTGACAAATCAAATGTATTAAAATGGAAAGTGGTGTTTTTACATCATATTCAGTCATGACATTTTGTACATTTCCTGCAGATACAAAGAAACTGATGATCCATGCTGGAAAAAATGCACAAATGCTGTACTTGCAATCTAGTTCTAGATGGTGAATCTGAAAGATTCTTTTTCAACAAAGAGCATGTATTAGCAGGCTATTTGCTGAATGATCATTGAGGCTAAGACTTGCAATAGCTTTCCCGTATCTTTAACCCAACTTCCTGGATAGATACGGCAATGCAACTGCACTTCCTCAGCTCTGAACAAAATCTTCAAAGAAGCACACTTGCTACACCTAAACTAGGACACCAGTACAGCAATGCTGACCAATTAAATACGCCCCAGGTCCCACTTCTGCATCAGGACCAAGTGGCTTAGAATTGTTTACATCAGTCTTAAATTACCCTAGCCTCAGGTTGCTCCTTTCAGACAGGCCACTGGGAACGCTGCTGAGGCTCTACTCATCGGCACAGACCAAAAGCATGCCAGAAATGATAACAGCTTAACAGCATAGGCCGCTGAATGCTGCTGTCCATGTGTAGAAGCCGAGAAGATAAGGGGGCTAACGTGCATGTCTCCAAACACCAACAGTCAGATAACTGTGGAGCCAACCAAGGATTGTTGTGAGCAAGAACCGGATGTGGCTGGAGAAGGGGGCCATATAGAGATAGGGCAGCACTTTTCCAGGACAAGCATCCTTATTCTGGCTCCTGGAGATAAGCACAACACAGTACAGTGCGTGAATGAGGTCAAGAAGTGGGCATAGACTATAGGGGGGGATCAAGACCACAAAAGATTTCCAAAGCCCTCTGACCCATTTCCAGAAAGGTCTAAGAGAACAGATTGAGCATGATAACTAATTTGCATAGAAAGTGAGAAACTTATCTCTGGGGCACAGAAAACTTATCTATAAAAAGGTACCCCCACATAGCACAGGTGCATGTGCATCCCAGGACCTTGTCCATCAGCTGGATCAGTGCAGAGCCAGGACTGCTGATCTCTCTTCCTTTTTTCCTCTTCCACCCATCTCTCTATCTCCCTTTTCACTCTACCCCTTTATTCAAAACCCACTACTGTTGCTTATACTGGGAGACAATGGACTAACATACCAATTTTCATGGCAAGTGTATAACGTAATGAAACTTTGTAAGCTTTTGCAGACCCTCTGACTTTTGTCATTCCTTTCAACCATGAGCACCTATGAATTCTGGGTGCTTCCCTTAAGAGTGGGACACCATACCACAAATACTCATTTGCTAGCAAAGATGCAGTAAAAATTTAAATTCAGGTGGCAGAACCTTTGAACTTTCAGATGACAAGAAGTCCTCAAGTGTTTGCTGTAATACACAGCAAAACTCAGAGAACACTTTCAAACCTTCCTGTAAACTGAAAGTATCTGAAAAACATCAGACTCAGAGCACAAACAGCTGGCACAGCCAGCATGAAATACATTCCTTAGCCACCCTGACAGGAAGAGGAAAGGATATGAGGCAACCCACAAGGAGACAAGATCAAGAATAACATGAAACCACACCTTTAGACAATCTCAGAGGTTGCTGCAGTCCGGCTTTTGGTCTGTCCTCTGGAATGCATGCTCAGCTCACAGAACTTACTCAACAGAAAGCTAACCAGAAGGAAGTAAAGGAGTGAGTTAGCAATCAGGCCAGTTCCATGACCTACCTCATCACGTAATTCTCTGAACACTGAAAGCAGCACCAGGGAGAAGCGTGTTAGTCCAGTTTCTGCTCCACTTAAGCTGCCATGGGACTGCATCTCAAAGGATACAATATACTCAACTATTCCAGCAGCTCTACTTAATGAGAGGAAGTGCACAGAAAAACACATATTATGATCTTACCCTACTTAGCACTACAGCTAGAGTGAGGTAGCAGTATACTCTTAGCAGGAGGATATTCTCTTTTCTGATGTTGATATGCATATTCCAGTAACTGTCATCTTGCTTGTATTTATTTATTGGCATTAAAGATTATTTGAAAATGTGCCATGTCAACTAGGCCTTTCAGTATTAGAAGTCTGAGACAGTTCTACTGCAAAAGTACTTGACATTACTATGGCAGTAGCTCTAAATCACTGAGAATCAGAATGGTGGGTTGGAAGGGACATCAAAGTTCATCTACTTCCAACCCTTGCCGCTCACTAGAACAGGTTGCTCAGGGCCCATCCAAAGTGGCCTTGAAACTTCCAGGAATGGAGCACCCACAGCTTTTGGACAATTCTATTCCAGTGCTTTACCACCTGCTGAGTGAAGAATTTCTTCTTAACATCTATTCTAAACCTGCCCTCTTTCAGTTTGAAAACCAGTTTTAACCTTTCAGTTTAAAACCATTCTCCCTTTTCCTGTCACTATCTGCCCATATAAAAAGCCCCTCTCCCTCCTTTTCATCAGCCCCCTTAAGGTACTGAAGGGCCGCAATGAAGTCTTCTCTTCTCCATGTTGAAGAAGTCCAGCTCTGTGTCTGTTAATCAATATCTTCAATTCATAATGGATAAGGAATATATAATTTCTTATGAACTGAGTTAAATCTTGAGACAGGCATCTGCCAGTTTGCAACCAGCCACAGCATAAACCAAAATTCACAGAGGTTTGGTAAGTCTGCCTATAAGCAAAATTTTCAACTGAAGCTACTATTAAAGTACTTGAACGGAGAGCATACAGAGACAAGCATCAGGTTGTCAACACACTGATCATTCAAAGCAGCAACACTTCTGGGACACTGCAGAACAGAGACCAAAATGCAAGCAGTTAAGCAACAAAATGGACTGGAAATTTTCCAGTTCACACCCATTTGGCAGGGCTTGCTGCAAAACCTCTTGCTTTAGTTCAGTCCATTTTCCCAGTGCTTTTATTGCATTTTGGCCTTCTTGCATCAGCTGGAAAACAGAAATCACGGTTTCTGGTAACAGAATTAGTGGCAAGAATTCTTATTTTCTTGTTTCTTTTGTGGAATGCTTTTAGAACACATACTTTTAAAACTTTCTCCATGTACCTCAGAATTGTGAAATACACCCAAATATGTTGAAGTAATTAAACCATGTTAAATCCACTTCACACTTAATGACCTCCACAAACTTCTGGTGTTATTAAGACTCAATGAAATATTTGAGTAAATCTTCAATACCAGCTCTTTGAGTAGCTCCTAAATCCAGACTGAGACATTTCCTATCTGTAGAGCCTTCTGCAATACACCCTGAGACTGGCCCAGCAAAAAGCTGCCTGCACAGCTGAGCTGGGCTGGGCTGCATCCCAGCCTCCACTCTGGACAGCGCTGCCCATATAGGCTCCAGCCTGGAGGGCTTGTCCAGAACCAAGCATCCACCCTGAGTCCCCAGCTCTGAGTCCAAAGGGCTTCCTTCTTCATGACGAGAGGTTGATGAAGTACTTTCTCTCCAGCTACAGACCTGGACTAAGCACAGCCATGGGAAGTTCAGACTTCACCACTCAGGTGGCCCTCTATGGCTGTAGTAAGTCAGGGTACCCACATGCTGCCCTTGGCCTGTGGCAGCAAGTAGAAGAAGGAAAAAACAACCCACCTCTGTTCACTCTGATGTAGGGTTAGGAAATACTGTAATATTGTAATACTGTATTCCCTCAAGAATAGACCAGAATTGCTGCATGACCTCAGCACTTCCTCAAAGTTAAAAACTTTGGTATAATATAATTTAATAATATATCTATACAGGATATTTTGGAAGGGCTACTTTTTTTTCTGGCTTGCCCTCAACGTCTGCCATGCTTCATATGTGCCACATTCACTACACACAGAGCTCTTACTCCTCGTTAATAAATCAGGAAAATTCCCAAATTAATAAAAACCCAGAAAGACATAAAAGGAAACTAGAACAACCAAGCACACTATCAAAAAACAAACAAACAAACAAAAAACAAAACAAAACAACAAAAACCCCCCACCACCAAAAAAAACCCAACCAAAACAAAAACAGAAAAAAAAATCAAAAAAAAAATCCCAAACAAACCAAAAACCAACAAAAAAACCCACCACCTCTTTAAGAAATCCTGTTCCTCTTCCAATTAACATGCAATCATAAAAATGGTTGTAGAAATTAGAGTCTTCACAGTCTTGAAATTTAAATAATATTGAATTAGTTAATCAGGGAGCTTTACCTCCCAAAATAAGTTTCAACCTAATAAGCAGAAGAAAATAGTTTGTGCACTGCAACCTGAATGATTTGCAAGGTCACTGAAAACCCTTGTAAGAGATTACGTATTGAAGGACTCTAAGTATCAAAGGAAGTATATTAATTATCATATGAAGTAACAGTGAAGTTCAGCTCTGCAGAAAACAAAAACTGAAACTGATCTCAGGGAAACAGAGAACATAAATACACGACTTCAGCTTATATACACAAGTAACAATCACTTCTTGTGAAAGTGATCAGGATGGTATCACTGAGTCTTTTGCAATTGCACTTGACCCAGGAATGATGATGATGTTTAGAACTGACAAAATTCCACTCCCAAGGAGATATGGAGGGATTCGCTGTTCTTCACACCAACTGCCTGGCAAAACCTCTCATTTCCAACCATGATCTGGAAGACAAGATTACAATCAAGAGGCAAATGGCTTCTGCCCTTCTCCACAGATGCCACATGTCACTTCCATTGATGGCAAGTGCTGCAAGGAGTGAGTGAAGACAGGATGCAGCACACAACCAAAAACCTGGCTTTCATTATCATGCTACATTATTGGAAGCATAGCCAGCAGTCAGCATGCACACATTCAGGTTAAAGTCAATCCATTTTCACTCAAATCAGCTGTAAGATTCCTGGAGGAAGGTCAAGAAACCTTATCTGAGATTTGTATTGAAAGGCAGTAATAAACCAATAAAACACAAAATTATGGCATATATCTAGTGTGTTTCCATTCAGACACATTCTTCTATACAGAAAAACCAGAACTATCATGCTTTAAAAAGTATATGTAGCTGCAAAAATTATGTTACAGGTGGAGCAGTGGAAGTAGGAGCATCTAATCTTATGGGTGTGCCTCTACAGTGGAGTTAAATGAAGCACTTTGCTACTGTGTCAAGATAACTGAATAAATTTTTCCCAAGCAGAGGGGCCCCACTTCAGAACCATAAATGAATTCCTACAGTGGTACAGCTGTTCCTTTACTTCTGGTACAACACTGAGTTTTCCTTGGGTACATCCAGGGCTTCCTGTGCTACACTCAGGTGACTTGTGCACACTGCAGACCTCTGCCAGAAGTTTAACCTGCATCTTCACAGTTCACAGATTGCAGATCTCAGTCTACAGGTCCCTAATAAGCCAGAAAGACTGTAATGAAACCAGCATTAAAACTGTATCAGACAAATATTGTGTGAAGGGAAAGAAAACCAGATAATTCTGCAAGAAATGCAGATAACTTCTGTGGAGAAGCTTTTCACTGAAAAACTGTCTTCACCACTGAAAGCACCAGCTGCTTACCCAGAGTGCACTTTCTGCAAGAGACACCCACTGACACAATCAGCAAGCAAGTCCCAGAGCAACTCATTTACTTTATTACCGTAAGGGAGAAATGCAGAGCCAAATTTTTACAAGGGTGTCTAGCTCTTAAATCAAAACATACATTTCTTGTGGGAATGGAAAGAGCACTGATTCCCACTGGCTTCAAATGATTCAGATTGTGGGAAATCTCAAAGCCCCATGCTGCATCTAAACTCATCCCAATGTTTATGAACAGAGGCAGACATGATTTAGAAGAGAATTCAACTCTGGCATGCCACTGTTAATAGTTGATCAGCAGCTCTTCATAACTGAAATATTTTATCTGCATCACTTAAGGCATAAATTTGGTCCCAGAGGAAAAAAGTAATATAAACCAAAAAAGCAGCCTGTGCTTGTATGCCAAGCTCAGCCTGAGGTTCATGTTCTCTTGGAACACAAACAATTACAAACTTCTTACAGAAACCTACTCATCAGTAATTACCAGAAAATCCCCCAATTGTCAAAACAGATTCTTCTGTCATCTGTCACACAATGTTCTATGGTATGAGGTAACTTTGCTGCCTGCTACAGATGTTTATCTCATTCTAACAAATGATGTACTTTGAGTGTGTCTGTATTGCTGAGTATGTGCCCCCAGAGAAGCCGTACTGAAGAAGCAGTAGGAGACTACTGTGGACAGTGGATGTTTGGGGACAGTCTAAAGCAGGGAGTCCACAATGAAAGATGTAACTTCCATTTTATTAAACACAAACTTGCAAAATCCTTGTCACTATACAGCCACTGAGATTTTTTAATTCCTTTGGGTTTAACTTACAAATAAACTTGCAGGTTACCTATGCATACAAATACAGCAATTCCAAATACAGACTGCTCCAAAGGCACTAAGGAAAGAGAGGAATAAGTTTTAAATTAACAGCACCACAGAATACACTCAAAACTCAGCTATTCTATACAGAGACAAAAGAAAATAAATTGCCATAAAACTGAAATTTTCACTTGCTTAATTTTAAGATGTAATAGAGGGTGAAATTTACTGAGGACAATGGTGCATAAGCATGTACATAAGGCCTTTTCTACTTTTCACTTGAACTTTTAGGCTTTAACAAAACTTGTTTCAGCTGTTGTCAATTGCTACATTTACAGTTTTTTGTATTGTGCTTCTTTACTTTAGAAAGCTGCTAAAAAGAGAAGCCAAATTATTATCATGACTGCAGCAAATTCAAGAGTCATTTTTTTATGACACATCCTGTTCAGAGCTACAGAAATGCACACTGCAGAAAAATCAGTCACAAGCTTTCTCCTGCATTACTCAAAAAGCACCCATCTAGTTCCATTCAGCATTTTCTCCAGTGGGCAATATACTTAGATGATGTCTACTCATACAGATGCCTCACAAGTTTTACATCCTTAGTGTATTTTAAGAGACCCTAATAATTTCATAATCTGCTTTCCTCCCACCACTGCAAATACCATGAAGTATTTCTAAACTACCTCTACCACCCAGATGCACTTAAGTGCAAAACAGAAAGTACCATTTCAAAAGCCTAACTTCTAGTAACTTCCAGTGACTTCTAAATAATCCAACAAAAGCCTTCACGTGGACTCTCTAGTCAGTGGTCTCACTGACTACACTTCAGTAAATAAACACTGCAGGAGCATACCCTTAAATGTTATTTATGTTACAGACATGGCTGGTAATTCACACCCATGGTACATGCTGCATAAGCCTCTCAGCTGTGGGAGAAGCCTGAGGAAGCTCCTTCTGCACAGCAGAGCTACAAACTGCTGTGGCAGGCCAGTGACAGAGTCTGAAAGAGAACCCAGATCTCACAGCCCACATACATGGAGTGGGTATCAGCTGTGCTCCTCCTGCTTCAGACAGAAATTGATGGAATATTAGTTTTCCAGTCATCTATTGAAAACTAGCCTGATGAGAGTAGTGCAATACAGTAGCAATATTGGAATCTAGGTAAAAAAATTAGCAGCTGGTTCAGCAATGGAAATTATTGTGAATATGTTGTTTCAAATTCCAAAATTTCTTCATAAATTCGGAAGTTCTCCACCAGCACTATGAACACAAACTTTGTATTCGGATTACAGATTTTTTTCCAGACTCAGTTTTTTGTTGTAGATGTAGATGACATTCAGGTGCTTTAGAATTAAATACTCTTCTGTGTTGAAGGTATGTCATGCATGGTTTAGTTCTCTAATGCTTCTTTCTAAGAGAGTCAGGAATCAACGTGCAGGATCAAAAGGAGCTTTATAACCCACCCCACCTAAATGTTACAATATATGCTATGCATTCTGACACAAAGACTCTGTACTCATAATACTTTGCATCCCTGATGTGATTATAGTCATACTCTCAAGACAGCCATCAGCTCAATCTTCACACCATTATTAACTTACTTGGCATCTCTTGCTCCAACTCATCACTTGCATCACCACTGCTGAAATACAGAATTTTTTCAACATGATTTCCACTGACAGTAGGACTAAATTTCTTTTTAATTTTTAGTAGTTATCCTGGACTCTGAAATCAGACAAGAATAATGCACCACAATAATTTCTCCTGCTACACTACTAAGAATTATCATTTGATTCTCCAGTTGTGGTGCTATAGAAACAGTCGTGGGGATACAGCAGCACTTGGGGAATGGGTGAGGGGGGATGGTTTGTAAAAAAGAAGTAACAAAATATGAATGTAAGTGCTGCATAATCACAGAAAGTATGTGCAGTTTTTCAAGTGTCTGATAAAACTCTGTCAGTGAAAGTATGAAACACTAATCAGGAGGCACCGAGAAAGAGGTGATGAAAAACACCTAATTGTTCTGAGACACAATGTGGAATAGAATAAAACTTGTGATTACTCTCTCTGCCAGTGATTTTCTTTTGCTCCTACAAACACCTAATATGGTAGGATACATGCTTCTTTTTACCACAGAAAATATTTACATCAACTTCTAGAATCGAGAACATCAGTTGTGAATAGAATATGACCTCCTTTGGATTTAAGAGGGACATCTGCTTTAGTGTGTCACAATCACAAACTTCAGGAAACTTATATAAAGGCATAAATTTCACTTGGAAAAAAAGCACCCTAGAATTTATCATATTTAGAGGAAGAAACCACAAGAATGCCATTGAGCCCTGATACTGCTTTACTGCATTTCCATGTGCCTGTAAATGTTTCTAAATGCACAACCCTCAAACGTTCTGTAGAATCTACAGAAACAACTTAGGTGTAGAACATCTTTAAAGTAAAGTTCACCTTCACACAAGTGACTGTACTAGTTCCCTGAACTTTTTGTCATTTTTTCACGAGTCTTCCCAAGAACGATGCACACTATGTTTCTAAGCCCAGTAAGCCAACATGCCAATCTCAAGCCCAAGCCTGCATGAATTCTGAAAGCTATAATGCTGAATTCCAGAAATAAAAATAAGATATTAAACCTATTTTATCATCTCTTATTAGATGAAAAGTATTTTAGTTGATCATTGCTGCTCTGGAGAATTATCTCAATAGCCTCACACAACAGTGTTAGTAGAAAATGCTATCTATCCTAAGGGCCATTGATGGATGAAACTTGAACATAAGAAGCTTATGAAATTGAAATTCCCCATTATAAGACAGAATTAAAGTTAGAAAGACAGTTTTATATAAAAAGCACATCAGTCAAGCTGTTTATCTTGAGAATCAACCTAAAACAAGTGACTGCACAGATTAAAAAACCCATATTTTTCTCAGTAACTGTGTGATCTTTTTCATCTTCCACCAGTCCCTCTGAGACTATTTAAAAGCTAGAATAGCCAACATTATGCATCTAGCAAATTACCATACACGTCCCTCTCTAATTCTAAAAACATTTGTGAAGAAATTACCTTGAGCACCTCCCTCCTATGAAGAGCTGACTTCATTCAGATTACTGATTCATGCGACTTTTTTTCCTTTTACCATACTTCTACTTATTTTGTTTTTCTCAAACACTCTGTTCAGCCAGTCCTTGACCAACATATACAAAGTGACTATGTAAAGATCTGCTCAGAAAGAAAATCATTCTAATTTCAACTGCCAAAAAAAGATAAGGGAAAAAAAAAAAGGAATGTTTACCTAAGCTAAACAAACTCAAAGTACTTTACACTCATTTATGGCTGTTTCCAAAGGAAATTGAGAAATTAAAGAAAAATCAACAGGATATGCAGATCTAGTCATTAAAATGTAGAGAAAATACCATTTAATTACAAATATCAGTGGCTTCCGTGATTTTTAAAGTACCATGATTATCTACTGCACTTTAGAAGGATGCCTCAGACACATTTTGGCATATCTTTAATTGCCCAACTCTCAAAATATTCCTAAATATTTTTAGGAATAGAAATCAAGTTGGTTTAGAAATTAAGTTGAATTTAGGAGATACCTGTAATTCACCTGCACCAGCTTAAAATTACTGGAGACAAACCAAAAAAACCCAACCAACCAACAAAAAAACCCCCAACCAGTTATCCTCTTTACAGAGGAAAAGAGACCTTAAGACAACTTATTAAATCCAGATACATCAAGTTTTGCAAGAAATCGAACTACATTTTCCTCTCTTCACCTTCCTCTTTAAGTGGAAGAAAATGTCATAAATATTAAAGTCTCTGTTTTTGCCAGACACCTCTAGAACAGTTTCCAGGACTCATTTGACATTTGCTTTTTAAGAAATATTTTTAAAATATTTTTTTCTGAAATCAAGTGGAACTTAAACCATGCAACCAGAAATGCTAGACTAGGCTCATTCTTAATATTTGGTGCATGCATGGTTCAATTATACATAGCTGACACCTACTCACTAAATATGCACTTCTAATTATGTCTCAGCATTTAAGGGCCGTAGTTGACTGAAGCTGGCAGGAGATTATTACTAGGCTAATCTACATTTAGAGCGGATGATGAGTATTTTCATCTAAGATATTTTAGTTAATACTCCTTCAAGTTCTCTTTGAAGCAGTGAAAGGCATGATGCAAACATACATCAGAAATCACCAAGACTTCAGCAAAAATAAGACATTAAAAAGGGAATCCTTAATGGTGTACAGATAGGTTATACTGTAGGTCTACCCTATGTAAATCACAATTAATTTACATGCATTAAGAGAGTTGAGAGGTTTCATGTTTTGTTTTACACAGAGTTATAAGTTTGATTTTCCAAACCTTCCTGTAATCACATCATTCCTTACTCCTGTAACTTAGCTGGCCTTCACAATGAATCTAAGAGGACTTCATACCCTGAATATGACCACTTACCTATCATGTAATTTGAAAGCACTTTCACTACTGAATTTTTATTTCATATTTAGTCATGCTATGCTATTGTCATACACTATTTTTAAAAATAACATAATGTGCAGATATTTATTATTAATAATAATAAATTACTAATAAATTAGTAATATTATTACTAATATCACCTTTGATCACTGAAAGCACACAGCAAAAGAAGACAAGAGGGGTAAGAGAGGAGGAGTTTAGGTCACCTACAAATGCTCTGTCCCACCACCCTATTCAAGCAGTTGAGAAAAAAAATCTGTGCAAAAGCTACACTCTCCATGGCCGTTTCAGTTTTGTTCCCTACACTGTTCCCCTTTTGCATTCTTCTACTACACAGCTTCTACTCTTTAATGTTGTTCCAAATTGGAGAGATTTTTTTCACTATTTTAAAGCTTCTAGAGAACAACTAAATGAGAGACAGTGTAGCAAGTGCAACAGTGATAAAGAAACAAGTGTGAAAATCCACAGATCCCTCTAGACCTAAGATCGGCAGCATAACACAGTTTTTGAGATTGCAGCTGGTTTATCACTGGTCAGCTCAGACAGTACAGGGTGCATGTGGAACAGATGCAAACCTCTACATCTAGCACTCTTCAGTCCAGATCCTGGAGGTGATCAACTCTCCTAGTTCTTAACACATTTATGGACTGAACTACTAAAGCAGAACGACCAAGTGCTTTTTCTGGTTTGCAACAGGTCCATTAAATTCCAGCCAAACAGGACAAAAGAAAAAGTAATGTTTTCACATTTACTGTTTGCTGAAAAGCCATCGAAATAAGCAAATTATATTACATAAGTGAGCAGTTATGTAGTACTATAACCCAGATGCCTACTGTCAGAATTAAAAGGGGCCCACTTCAAGTCAAATCTCTAATTACAAGAAAAGTATTCATGAACTATCAAGACCCCGCCTATTGAACCACTCAAGAGTCTAAAAATTAACCAGCGTAAGAGGCACAAAAACATCAGGGATAATTCAACTTCCTGAGCCTCACTATGGGACAGCTTCCACAACAGAACCAAAAGACTCTCAAGTTCACCTGCCCTGGAATGAAGAGATCTCAGGGTGCTTGAAATCTCTCCGAGCTGAATGCAGAGAATATAAGGTCTATAATGAAACTCTATGGCTTTCCTATTTTCACCTGTGAGGACAGCTCCTCTGACTTCTGAGAATTAAGGAAACGTCTCTGCATGGGGCAAAAGAAATAAGCTGTGAGTGCACCTTTAAGAATCGCCCACCTCACTGAACTGAAAGCAGAAGTCCATGAGGCAAAGCTTGCAAAGTTTCGAAGAGGTGACAGGCATATGCATGCCTGTGCTGAAGAGTCTTTTGTGAGAACTGGTTACAATACTGCCAGGAGGTTTTTGTTTGTTTAGGCTTTCTTTCCCTTCACTCCTCCCCAGGAGTGGAGGAAACTACAGTATCTGACAAAACTTGTTAAACGCTTCTTTTTAGCATGTATTTCATATACACCAAAGCCACGTCACACAATAAGCTTTAAATTGCAGGTCAGGTCAATTTCCTGCTTCTGATTTTTCTTTTTTAAAGCAAAAAGCCATTAATTCAGTACTATAACCTTAGTTGTTTGAAGTCTTTAGAAATCTAGCAAGCAGGAGTATTTTTTATTCTACATTCACACCATGTATCCGTCAGTAAGATAAATAGACGGGGGAAAGTTTCATTAATTATTTTTTCAAACGGGGCCAAGTACATCGTAACACAGAACCTCAGACCACCACACCTTCAAATGAAGGTGCTGTACTTTTATCGCCATGCAGCTGGCAAACTGGGGCGAGAGGATGCAGCCCTGGGTACTCTTGCCAACTAACTCGATCGGTGTGCGCAGCTCTTTGTTCAAGAGCAATTCATCGCATGTATGCAACCAATATCAAAAGCACAAACTTTCAACCACAAACACGTGGACTGTCCCAGATACCGAGTCAGCATAAAGAAATTGCCCCTACGCGCCTGGTGTCAAATCTGCTTTTCAAAGCTCCCGTGGCCTCGCAGCTCCTGTCTGTTTTAGCCCGCGCTCATCCTACAAATTTGCACCCCTGCTCTCTGTTAGGACACCGAGAGAAAACAGCCAGGGAACGTTTCACAGGCGCTGATTCACAGCACGCTTGCTGACAAGAATTTCTTCTTCCTTAGCGCGGGGGACACAAGCAGGCTCTGGCGCATTTCTGCCTCCCCACGTACCCACCGAGGCCTCCCGGGGGATGCCACTGCAGCCGGGGGCCGCGGGGGCACCGGAGGCTCGGCCCCCGGAGGAGTCGGCGGCCGGAGCTGCTCCCGCCGCCCCGCGGTGAACCCGGGGCGGTGACGGCGAGCCCCGGCCGAGCCGGTCCCGCGGCGGCGACGATCAGCCCTGGCCGGGCAGCCGTGCTCACCTGCGTTGTAGAAGCGGTCCAGCACCGCCGTCTCGCCGAAGTCCAGCTTACCGAAGTGCAGGGTCTCCAGCGCGGCCCCCACCGCCTCGCACGCCTCCCGCAGGCTCTGCAGGGCGCCGCTCTCCGCCGCCAGCAGCGGCCCCTGGCTCGCCTCGTTGATCACGTAGGTGACCGCGGTGCGCCGGCCGCCACCCTTGGCCCGCGCCGCGGTGCTCGGGCAGGCGGCGGCGGCGGCGTCCTCAGCCCAGAGAGCGGCGGGCGGCGGCGCAGCCAAGTCGGGCGGGAGGCTGCGGGCGCCGGTGTCGGCCCCGGGCGCTCTCCTGCCGAGTACCTCCTCGCAGGGGGTCCCGCCGCCGGGCGGGCCGGGCACCGGCAGGCTGACGATCCCCTCGCTGCTGTCGCTCATCCCGGCGGCGAAGGAGCGGCCCCGGGCTCTGTTGCGCTGGCCGGGGTTAGGCGGATGCCATACTGCGCCGCCCGCCCCGGAGCGGTCCCGCTGAGCTGCCGGAGGGGAGAGGCGGCCGGGCTGAAGCGAGGGATTCCGACTCGGGCGCTAGCGAAGTCTGAAGGAGATGGGGAGACGAACACAGCCTCCCTCCGTGCCTGCCACCGGCACCATGACGCGCCGCTCCCTTCTCCCCCGCACCTGCAGGGACTACCCGGCGCGCCGACCCCCGGCAGCCCGGCCTCCTTCTCCTGCCACCCCCGACACCCCGCTCTTCCTCCGGCCGCTTCGCTACTTGGGCGCAATTCCTCGGCCACGGGTAGGAACCACTTGTGGGATCGCTCTCCGGCGCCCCAGCTTTAGCCAAGAGACAGCTGCGGAGCCACTGGCAGCGCGGGCTGGGGCGGCCCCAGCACCGGGCACCTCCTCCGGCCCCGCCTCCGGACAGAAATAACCTTTTCCGCCCCCCTGCTCAGCGTTCTGGCCGCGTCCCGAGTGGGAGCTCTTGAGAAAGGGGAGTCACGTCGTGTCCTCACGGGCTTGTCAGCCTGGAAGGGCGCCGCTCCCCTTGGGAAGTCCTGGCCCGGCCACCCCCGCTCCTCGGGCGCCCCGGGAGGGGACGGCAGTACCGGCTCTTGGAGAGGACCGAGGGCGGCCCTGTCCTGCTGTCTCCTGCGGGGCTTTGTTGTGTAATATCCTCCCCTTAACACGAGCGCACTGTTGCGCTTCAGGCTGCGCCGCCCGGCCGCTGAAACGACAGGGACCCTGCCTCGCCCCGGAGCCTTCAGAGGTGCCTGGCGTTCACGTGGAGGAGCCTGTGTTTGCAAGAGGCCAGATCCTTCCTGTGCGCTGAACCTGGTCCTGCTAAAGGGACTTTTATCACTCACTGCTTTTCTTGTTTGTTTTTAATGGCACACATACTCTAACAAACTTGTCAGGAGTAAATGCTTTGAGCGCTTGCAGTGAGTTGAGAGCAGTGTCAGGACTGAGTAATCATTAGCCTTTGCCGTCTACTGTTACCCGCCGCCTGAACCTGCCTCGCTCTGTGTTCCCGAATGGCTTCAAGTTCACTGAAGGGTTTATGGCTGCTTTGAGCAGGATCGGCCGCACGCTTTGCAAGTGCTGTACTAGGAAACCGGAAAACTACCCCTGTATGTTGATTAAACATGTCGGTATCTTGCATTCACCTGCAATTTACTTGTCAAGAATACCTGAAAGCTTGATAATTACAAAAAACATTACTTCACAGAAACTTGTAGGAATAAGTAGCATATAGCCAAAAGCTGTGCTAACTTTGTATGGTATAGCACCCAGTAGAGGAAAAGATCTTTTGGTATTCGAAATAATCCAGAAGAAAAGACGCCCCAAAATTTCAGATTATTTGCAGTCCAAGAGTGAATATATGGGGAATTCAAAATGGAAAAGGAAATAATGTTGAGACTTCTGCAGTCTGTTTTTGGTTATAAATACTGTGAACGTTGATGATTTATCTAATGTCTTTTTTTTTTTAGGGCTTCTATTAAACAGGTACAAGAGAGAACAAAAAAATAACATTTATTATCATTGTTTATATGTTATATCAATAGGTTCCCATCCTCTTAAAATTGATGTTAAGACTAATCCACTTGTTGGCACAAAGTCTCCTCCTGTATCATTGTTTTCCATTACTTCTATAGACAGAGGATCAATCCTGGAATAATTAGAAAAATTACTCACTGCAGTAGCTTCAGTAGCTCTGTTTGCTTTTCCTTTGAGCAGTCCCCTTTTCCAAAAAGATATGCCTGGCATTTGCGTCTGCCGATAAGAAATCGGTAAATGGGGTGGGAAGATGACAAGCAAACTAAAGACTAATTTACAGGGAAAAGTTAATATTTGCTCATCTGCCAGATACAGTAGGTTATTGTTTCTTGCTACAATCTTAATAGCAAAGTGTTTTTCTAAATTATAGTGTTTTCCACAAAATGCAGAATTGGTGTTAATCCATTCAACATTGCACTTACATCACCTTACAGGAAGCAAGAACAATATGTCTCTGTTGTTCTCGAGAACAGCCCGTATTTGTCAAGTGCAGAAGGAAGTCATGGACTGAAAGGAGACGGAAGAAGCATGCTATTCCACTTAGCATTACTGACTTGTGAGGCTTGCTTCGTTATTAACACCATGTCTATTCCAAATACAAGGGAGTTTTTCTACTGATTTGGCTGTGAGTGAGGCTGAGTGCTAAACTGGGAAAAAAATCAAAATACTGTTGATAAAAAACAAATTGCTGATGCTTTTATAAAGTGAAAATATATCTTTTAATCTGTTAGCTGTCTGAAGTGAACAATCAGGCATTTAGGAGTTCTTGTGTTTTTATGTTTGATTACGAGGTAATTCCACGGACTGTTTAAAAACTGAAGTAATACCCCATTTGTTATGAGAAGTACTCTTACCTTTTTCACTTGTTTCTCTAGGGCTGTGAAATTAACATCTTTAACACCAGATGGTTTGTATATATTCACGATTCAGTACCATCCTGTTACAGTTCTGTTTTTTTCAGGGACAAAACAGACAAAAAAATTGGAACAGCAGTTGGCTGTAGACTTGTTGAAATAACAACCTTCTCTCAGTTATATATTTCTACAGCTATAAATCATTTATCTCTAGTATTAATCATAATTTTAACATCCAAGAGTTTGCCAACTTTATTAGTTGCAAATATAAATGCAATTTTTGATGAGTTACAAACAGCACATGACAAATACCACAGGCTTGATTTCACTGATTTTACCAGTGTAAACAAGGTCCAAGACCAAAAGAGACAATTTAAATGTATCCTAATTTATAGATATTAAATCTAAACACAACTCTGTCCAATTTATATTTTTCATGCATCGTGGTCATTCATGTCCAGTAGAGGGAGAAAAATTATTTTAGATGAATCTGCATTTTGAATTTGTTTACAATAATGTGGATGGAATTCCTAGAATAAACTGAAATCTATTGCCACAAATACTGGGTTTAAAATGGATGTGAAATTTCATTGATCCTTTAAGGCCCTCTTGAGTGAGAGACTGGAGACTCACTGTAAATTCTTCACTGATAAATAGCAAAAACTTTTCAGGAGTCCAGCATGTTTCAATTATGAGTGTCTAAAAAACTCCAAAAGAATTTAAAGAAACTTGGAGATATAAAAATTTGAATGAGATATTAAAAGTAGGTAAGTTAATGTGATTTTTATAAGCTTTAGGCCAGAACTCTCACAAGCATTAGAAACCGTTAAAAAAATTTAAAAACCCTTGTTTCTAAAAGCTATCTAAAAAGTTAGACTGTATATCACTGTAGACAATGAGAAGTAACTTTTAAGTTCAATAGGGAGAAGGCAGTATTTTGAGGGAGCCAGCTGCCAGTCTTTAAGAAAAGATACACTTATGGTCACACTGAACATTTAAAACAATATTTAAGTAGAAGGGAGGGTGGTGGGTAAAAGAGACTGGTGGCCATTGTGTAGGGATGCAGCTGATCATGGAACAGTAATAACATGGGGGATCTGCTTACCAAATTAGAGCATGGTGCACATGGGTGGCAGCCAGCAAAATCTGACTGAACAATGTGGATACATCATCAGGGATGGATATTTCACCAGTCAGGATTGTCCTTGTAGCCCTTTTCTTGTGAGCATGGTGAAGACTGTGTGCTGGTCTTCCTTCGTACTCTCTTTCCCCATAATTCTCACATTTCTTTCTAAATCTCCGTGTCCAAATCTTCATTTGCTCCAGTGTCTTTCCTTCTTTTTCCTTCTTTTATTCTTTTAAGTTTCCAGAAAAGCCTCCATGCTAACTACCTCTTCCTTCCAAACGCCATAGCCCTCAGTTTAGCCATATGAGGGGAGCCTTTTCCCTTTGCATTCATAACTGCAACCCCCTTGGTTACTTTTATTTGTTTATTTTCAATGTTCCAGTTTTTCAATCTTAAATGAACCTTGGGATTCTAAATGCTTTTTCTAAAGCTGCAACACATTTGGCTTTATGATGATATGGGGATTTCAGCTGGAAACATCTCTATGCTTCTATTAGTCAATAAGCATTCTCGTGTAGAAGAAAATCTTGATGGCATGGAGCCTAGGGAATGGTTCAATAGTGAAAAGACACAAAAATTAACTGCAGTCCTCGGATATTTTCAGTATTTTAAGCTACCTGCCTTTGCACATGAGGAAATAGCTCACATTCTACTTTCTCTGGTAGAAAAGATCTTTTTATAAGTTGTTCAAACACTTGGACTTGAGCCTTTCTGATTACTGTTCCTGCTGAATAGCAAGAGTTTTGGAAGGATTTGTGCACACAGCAGTGATGGTTAGCAGCTCAACTCACACCTAAGCTAACTTTCAGCTAGCAAGCTGAGGAAATGAGGGACACGTGTTTGTAACAGAGCAGAGCTCTTGGGACCGAAGGGGTGGAGATACTGTAGTAAGCATCTCGACCACCTTTTCTAATGCTAACGAGGGGTAAGGCTTCGAGCTGAGTGTAGAGAAGTGACAGCTGCAAAAAGATAGTCCAAAACTGCATCCTAAGCAACTTTCCCCTTTTTAATTGAAATATGTTGTGTTAGGAAAACAGCAATTTCAGTGTAGTTGGGGATTTTTTTCCTTCAACTGAGAGCTCTCGTTTTTTGCATGGAACATGGCTGCCATCTACTGATGCACGCAGGATCTGTCTGGAAGACTGGATTCTTCCTCGGCACTGGTGGGGCCACATCTCAGTCCTGTGTCCAGTTCTGGGCCGCTCAGTTCCGGTCAGACATTGAGATGCTGGAACAAGTCCGAAGAAGGACAACAAAGGCAGTAAAGGCTCTGAGACACAAGTCTGATGAGGAGCGACTGAATAGGCTGGCGAAGTTCAGCCTGGAGATAAGGAGGCTCGGGGTGACCTTATCCATCTTTACAAAGCCTTGAAAGGAGGGTGTAGGCAGGGGTCAGCCTCTCCTCCCTGGCAACTTTTGACAGGATGAGAGGAAATGGTCTCAAGCTGAGCCAGGGGAGGTTTAGGTTGGACATTAGGAGGAATTTCTTTATGGAAAGGGTGATCAGACATTGGAATGGACTCCCCATGGAGGCGGTGGCATCACAGTCCCTGGAGGTATGTAAGGAAAGCCTGGACATGGCACTGAGTGCCATGGTGTAGGCCTGATTTTCGGAGTCTGGAGGATTTTCACCTGCTAGTGGCTGCGGATTTCTTCCCAAGGGAAGATTTCTCGAGAGAGCTGTTTTCTGTAAACAATCTCTGTAAGCAATTGTCCTTTCTTAAATGGTGTAGTAGCTAACATTGCTGCCTTCCAAGCTGTCGACCCGGGTTTGATTCCCAGTCTAGTCCCATTGGTGAAATTAGAGAGACAGCCAAATGCCAGCTGAGACAGGATTGTTTTGAGAAAGGACAATTGTTTACATAGATTGTTTACAAAAAAAGCTGTCTCGAGAAATCTTCCCTTGGGAAGAAATCCGCAGCTACTAGCAGGCTAAAATCCTCCAGACTCAGAAAATCAGGCCTACACCATGGTCTAGTCAACATGGTGGTGTTCAGTCACGGGTTGCACTTGGTGATCTCAGAAGTACTTTCCAACTTAATTAATTCTGTGATTCTGTGATTTGGTGTTAGCTGAAAGGAGCTGGCTGGCAAATCATTTAGTTTCAGTAGCTGCATATAAAATGCTGCTATGATTGGCAGTCCTTCATGGTTCTTGAATTTACTCAGCTGCCCAGAGGCTGAGGAGGAAATAGAGTCATGTTTAGCAACTTCATTTATTGGGACCTTCTCTCTTTGCCTGTAAAATAGCTTTTGCTTCTTTGGTTGTTATTCTACCTTGAAACCATCCTAATAAAATACTTTCACTGTCCATATTACTTCTTTCTACTATTGCTTTCTACTTCTGTGGATCTTCAAAGCCTGAATTCAAAAGCTTGTCTGTGAAAAAAATGTTTCAGAACTAGTCATTCTTTAAGGACTTCCTTGTGACCATTTATCCACTTCTTGATCTTTGTGTCTATTAAAATTCTTTTTTAATAGTGTCTTTAAAACAAAGCCAGGCCACTGATAAGAACTGGTTCCTGTTTGCATAACCTCTTTGCAGAATTTCACTCATTACGAAAGCTCAACCAGCTTGGAAAAATGCACTTGATGAAACCTTTCCAATTCAGTGATAAACTGTCCATAGAGTAACTGGACTTTACACCATTAAGCATCAGACTTTCTGCCATTTGCATTGGCAGCGTCCAAATTTACTTACTGTACCCCTTGTGGTGGCCTTGTGTCTTTTCAAGAATTGCTATTGACATCCCAGTCACAAAGAGCAATTACTTTAAAAACACTTGCTTAGACAGTTGTCTTGTAACTTGCATTTCCAAAAGATAAAAATATGTAAATTGATGTAAAAAGATTCCACAGAAGATAAAATGGGTTGAATTTGGCCTGGAGCAGCCAATGCTGTAAGTATTCCTTTGCCCCAGACTTATAAAAAACTCACATGATGCCAATAAATGAAGCTTATAAATTGCCAATTATGAGGCTTTGACAACTGCTGTGGTAATCCAAAGGATACATTAAGTTGAGCTTCACTTGAACTGCATCTGAACTGATTTTATTCTGATATCCTGGAGGCTATTTGATAAATACATTTGTTTTCATTTTTATTACAAGATTGAAGAATGAGTAGAACTACCTAATTCTGCACCTGAGTTCCAGTTTAAGCAAATGGATATTTTTGTAGCTTTACAATGGATTTTATAGTTAAGGTTTAGTTTTAAATATAAGGCCAGGTAGCAGGAGTATGTAACTATGGTCCAAGTTCCATGAGGTAACTGTGATTAAATAATCTACTTTGCCTTTGCTGTAACTTCTGAAAGTTTAAAATGATACTTTGGCATTTTTAACTTTAAACACACAGATGGCTCATTGTGACATATTAAGGTTGTTTGTGTCCAAGTGGAATAATCTCCGTGTCTGTATTTTAAGGGACATGGAGATGGATATATATAGGATATAATATGGCAAAAGCTGCAGCTGCTACTCTGCTATTAATTTTCTAAGCCTGAACACCCCCTGCCCACCTCTTCTTTCAAAGGCAAAATTTCCACTGACTTAAACAGAAGTTGTCACAGGCGTAAAAAGTTTATTAATAAAAGGACTTCCATAAGGCACAATTGCATACTGAATAGAATGATAAAATATGCAGATCTATTCAAGAAATTAGGAGAATGAAAAGCTTAGAAGGTCCTTTTGAAAGGAAAAGTGAAAGCTAACGCACATACGATTGAAACACCTCATGCATTCAAGCTGATGCACACACACAGAGCTGATCTCGTATGTCCTACGTGGCGTATAAAAGAGCGGATTGTTTCTGAAATTTAGAAGGGATTCCTTTTCCGCAGGAAGACGATTTCGCGGGTTGGTGTTCCCCGACTCGCCGCACTGGCAGCGCCCTGGGCCGCCCCCTGCCATGGCCAAAGATGGCGGTGGCGGCGCCGCGGCTCCGGCACCGCCCGGCGGGCGGGAGCTTCCGCCGGGGCCGGGGGCGCGGCGGCTCCTCCGCGGCTCGGCGGAGGCCCGGGCGGGGGCCATGGGCACGGCGGCGGGCGCGGGCGCCCTGCGGCTGCCTGGGCTGCACGGGTACGCCGTGGAGTTCTCGCCATTCTGCCCGGGGCGAGTGGCCTGCGCCGCCGCGCAGTACTACGGCATGGCAGGTGCGGGGGGCGGCGCGGCGGGGGTGACCGGGAACGTGGCTCCTCACGGGAGGAGGAGGAGGCTGGAAACGTGGGTGTGCGGAAGGACAGACGGTGTCTGTCAAATGCCAAAGTATTTGGGGACGACTTCCTTTTCCGCTGCGTTTGTTTTGTTGTGAGACAGCGCCTGTGCCCCGCGGCCGGGCCGGGGGTGTCGCGGGAGCTGCCCCTTGCCCTCCACAGCCCGCCGGGATCTGCTTCTTCCCAAGGACCCACCCGCTGCTGCCCTGGTGCCTCTCACAGCGCCCTCGCACAGGAGCGCTCGTTTGACAGGGTCCAGAATAAATACGGTAGCAAAGATGTACACAGTGTGAATACAATGTCTGAAAATAACTTTCTGCGGTGACAGGACCCGAGAGAACGGCCTGAAGTTGTGGAATGGCCAGGGGCGGTTTAGTAGGTTGGATATGAGGAAAAGGTTCTTCACCCAGAGGGTGGTTGGCCACTGGAACAGGCTCCGCAGGGACGTGGTCACAACACCAAGCCTGGCAGAAGCTCCCGAAGTGTTTGGACAGTGCTCTCGGGTGTGACTCTTAGGGATGGTGCTGGGCAGGGCTGGGAGCTAGACGCGATCCTGATGGGTCCTTTCCAGCTCAGCTTATTCTGTAATTCTCTGGCTTCAGCTGTTCTTGTTTTAGTCTCTGAGTGTCCAGGCAGGCCCTGGTGACCCTGTGGTCTCTTGAAAGAGCCAAGCTGAGCGTTCCTCAATACTGGCACATTTTTCATTTCCAGTGGGAGTATTGATACCCAAAAAATTAATATAAAAAAAAAAAAATCCATGTGTAGAATTTTTTAACAATATCTCCATCAGATGAGGAAGCAGAACCGATACGTGTTTTATCAGAACTGAATTATTTTTTTTAGTTTCTGGTGGGCTGTGTTTGTATTATTGTATTCAGGAAGGGATAAAAAAAAAGTTTGTTCTGCTGTGTTATCAAAAAGATGAAAGGGAACTTGTGTTGGTATGTCTGTCATGTGAGGCCCATGGGGAAAATCACATTTATGCTTTGTAAGCAAGTCTTTTTCAACCTCACCTACAGATATAATGGAGTAAAAAAAGAAAAAAGCAGAACACAAAAAAAAAAAAAATCAACCCAAAAAACAAAACCACCCGCCAAAAATACAAAATCAAACCAGGACAATCTGATAAAAGTAAATGAATTACTGTTTTCGAGAACATGAGACCACAAGATGTTTAATTATGCAAGTAATTGTTCGACCCCTTAAAGTTCATGTGCCCTTTGTGTTTTACACACTGAAGGTACCTCAGAACCACCCCAGTTTCCTTTGGCATTGGGGAACTAGTTGTGATGTTTTGTTTCATTTTGCTGGTTTAGGTTGTGGAACTCTGGCAGTACTGGGACAAAATGAAGCTGGGATTGTTCTGCTCAGGAGGTAATACAGGTTTATCTTTTATTTTTGTAAGAGAAAAACTTACTGGGTACATATGAGTACTAGGCACAACAAATATTTTTGGGTTTTTTTTAGTGATACAAAGTATTCTTTCTATTCTGAAGTAGCTACTGAATACACTCTTTGTATTTACATAGAAATTAATGCATTTATATTTACATACAATACAAAAGATATGTTTACATTGTATTGATTGTGTTATAGGAAATCATCTGGCTTGCACCATTTCCATAGTGTAAACCATTTTATAGAAAACTGACAAAATGAATTAAGAGCAGCCTTTCTGCCCTAGCTTGAAATTACAAGTTTTGTCTTTTTCAGAACAGTGCCTTGACATCTAGGTTTCTGCCCTTATGATTGATTTATACTAAAAATAGAGCAGGAATAGAGCAGAAAGCTGTGTCATGGAGGTCCTTCCTAGGAGATACAATTTTCTAAGAGATTCAAGGAGGTTGATTTTGTTGTGGATGGAAGGAGGAGAAAAGTTAGAAAGGAGGGGGTTTAATACTTGACCATTATTAACCTAAAATAAGGAAACCTAAGGAAAACCTTGAAACAGTTATTGTTTAGATTAAGGTGGCTGACATAGAAATGCTTAAAAATAGTTAATCATATTCAGAGAAACTTTTTTTCATTCATAATTATAAACCAAGACTCTTTGAAGATGTTCAACACTCTGTTACTTCCGGTAAGTACTCTAGTTTAGTACAGTTCATTTCTGTTTCCAGTGACTCCACTTATTTTGTGATAAAAAGTCCTCTTAAGTTCCTGACCCAGAGACCATGTTGTTTGTCAAAGTGTTCTGTGTGCATGCCTTTACCTTATCCTTACTGCAGAGTGCCATCAAATTTGACCTAAGCTTAGCTAAACCTTCAGTGAAAAGGGGGTAAATAAATTTGTATTTCCCATCAGATAATATTGCAGTAATTGATAGCTGTCACAGAGTAACTAATATATGGCATCAGATCCTCTATGGTGAATTGTAGGTGTGTTGAAAGCATTTTCAAGGAAGTGTAGATAGAGTTCTTCACTAAATTCATGACTCTGTTTCTGTTGGGTTTTCATTGTGACTCAGATTCATAGTGGTGGTGTGGATTGGGCAGGACTCTTCCAATACAGTTTTCTTTCTTTCCTTACCACAGTTAGAAACAAAGTGGTTTTACATTCTGGAGAAACCATAAGTCAGACTGAGGCATATTCTACCTCTGTTTGCATGGCAAGTTGTAATGAGAGTTCCTTCTTTGGGTGTGGAACGTCCTTGGCTCATTTATGCTTTAACTTAATCAATCTGTTCTGGTTGTAGAAATTGACATTCAAGCAGGTAAATTAATTGTAAGGAGGTTACTTTGAAACTCAAATATATAAAAATGTTGTCCAGAATGGTAAGAAGGGAGATTTAAAGAAATACTTTCTTTGCATGGAACTAGTCCAAGCTTTTATATTGTGCTTTCTCACAGATGAATATTTTCATTTTTCCTATTTAGTTTTGACTGGAATGATGGCCTGTTTGATGTGACCTGGAGTGAGAATAATGAAAACGTGTTGGTCACTTGCAGTGGAGATGGATCTCTGCAAATCTGGGATATGGCTAAAACCAAAAGTCCACTGCAAATCTATAAAGAGCACACTCTGGAGGTAAATCAGGCAAACTTAAAAAATTTAATGGATGCTCTAATGTTTGAATAATTATTTATTTGTAGTCTTATAATCAAAAGCGGCTTTTTGTTTTCTAACGTTTTTGGGTCTGTGGTTTGAATTAATAACTTGAATATAAAGTGGATGTATATATTCCTGTGCATGTTCATACACTGTTGTAGGTACTGCTTGATTACACAAATCTAATATATTCAGTAATAGCATTTGTGGTTCCTTACAGGCTAAGTAATCATTGTGATGTATGAAATTACTGCAGTCACTCTGTGATTTTTAGTGAGCCATATTAGATAGGTCTAAATCAGACAGCTGTTATATCAGTCTTATTCTTGCAGTTGTGGAGTGATGCACATTATACAGATCCTTAGCATTTGGGTTGCACTTGGATCTGCTTATCCTTTTTCCTCCTGGCATCTGTGAGATGCTACTCAAATAACAGTAGTCAAATGTTGGGACTGTATGTGTGTTTTTTTAACCTTGGTTTGATACTGTTGCATTTGATTTTCTTAAAATCTCAGTTTCTTTATGCAGTGCTGTATAGGTAGAGAAGAATGTTATATTCAGGTTCAGAAATATATTTGCACAGTTTTAAGGATATTTATACTGTAGTATATGTTTCTTCCCTAAAGTGATTTTTCTTCCCTTTCTTTTAAAGCTTTCCTTCTAACCCTCCACTCACTTCTGTTAAGTCTTTGAACTTAGATGCTATGAGTTTCAGCCTGGATTTTACTGGCTTTACTGATGCTTTATCTAAATTACATCATTCTCAAAAAAATAATCTAGTAGATATGCAGTCAAAAAACTGATTGAGGAAATGCAGTTTCTTTCCCAAATACCTCAAGATTTTTCCAGATATGAAGCACAAAGCTAAGAGCTGAGTGAATGTACTTACACAAGAGTCCATCTTCGTAGCTTATTTCTTTGTAGTTTTTCTGCTTTGGTTTACTACACCTACTGTGTAAACAGACAATTTTGAGAGAGGAGTTTCTAGTTGTGATCAGGATTTTGTGATAATGTTCAAAGGCTGATAGTAGTTACAGAAAGACGTAGGTGAAGCATAGTACCAAATTTTTTTTGTTAGTTTGTTTCTGTCATTTTCTCATTGAAATTATGTCAATAAGTTTATTTTGGTTCTGCTACACCATCTGTTGTTTTTGAAATAAACATTTCTGTGTCTATGTCTTAGCTGAGCCGGTAGCATGATGAGCTTAGAAAGGCAGTATAGGAAACATGACCTGAGTGAGAGTTTATTGTGTGATATGAAAGGTTTGTATTGATTCTTTATGAAGAATCAATAAGAGGATATATCTCAGAAGGAATTTACCTAGTAATTTGTGGTAAACACTGGCAGACAGTGTTCTCACTTCCTTCCTAATCCTTAATCCCTGTCTGACATTTTTAGTGGCAGTTTTGTCACTGCATTTTATATTATTTTTAATGCATGATTGACAGGGATCTGTTTCTTTTTTGCTAAATGAGATCATTGTCTTTTCTCAAAAAGAATGTGCATTTTTAATTTAAAAATGAATTTGCATTATCAAAGGATGGAGAGTTTTATTCCAGCTCTAGCCAACTGCTGAATCTCATGAATAAATTAGTCTAATTTACCATGGTTTTGACGAAACCTCACTGGATTGTGAGATAATAGAATGCTTGAATTAAATTTGTCTTGTAAAGTGAGCCTGAACATTTATTTTAAGCTATTTTTTATGTTTTTACATCTTTTTTTTCCCTTCATCTTTTCATCTTGCCTGAGGCATTTCTTGCTGCTGTTTAGGCATAAGCTAGGGTTCATTTATTTTATGATTGAAGATAAAGCACTAAAAGATTAACAGCTAAGGTTTATGTTGTGTTATTAGTCTTTCCCAGTTGCTCAAGACAGCTTCCATTGAAGTGTCTTTAAATTTATGTTGGAGGATAGCATGAGAAGAGGAATAAAAATGAGCCTTACTGTGTTCTTTTCATCCTCTTCCTATTACCTAGACCTGTCACATGCCCAGTGGGCAGTATCTGTTGCTTTTCCCGAGCCTGTTGTCTGTCGTGTTTGTAATTCTTGCCCGAAGGAGCGTTCGCCAGGTCCCGCTGCCCCTGCTGCAGCTGCAGCGCTGAGCAGAGCCAGCCCTGTGTGCCGTACGTGCCCAGGTCTGTGTCACAGCATGTGCCCAGCAGATCGACGTGCCGATAGCTGGGGAGCCAGCGGGGAGCCCTGGGTGTGCTTTGCCTTGTCCTTGCGGTAGATCTGATACATCCCAAGTGCAGCCTATTGAATGCCAGCTACGTGGATTGTGTGGCACAGGTGCATGTTTCCCAGAGATCTGTTTCTCTCTGGAAAATCTTGAATATAAAACCCGAACATTTACTGAGCTGTTGTGTGAAAGAGGCATACTGTGTAAGGACATAATTAGGGGTATTTCCAAGCAGCAGCTACTTAGGAGTTGAGCTCAGGCCATCACACAGATTCAAAAGCAAAGAGAGAAATATTTGTGAAGAGCTTGGGAGCCACTTTGGAGAACTGTCATGTCTTCCTTCTGTGGAGAGGTACTGGTGTGTTTCCTTTGTTACTATTTTAGTAGGAAGAGTTAGAGCACAAAGGAGCATGTTTTAATGAGCTGTAGTACAGTTAGCTAACAAACGTAGAAAAGTCAAGAGCATGGTTTGGCAAAAAAACCCCAAAAGATTTACGTCTCAGTTGGTTATATGGCATTTGTCAAGTACTGTCCCAGTGTCTTGTGCATTTGGACTATAAGCTCCTCAGGCAAGGGAGTTAGTACAAAATGGTTCTAGAGCACTATGGCTTTCAGTATATGGGAAGCAGGACTTTGTCAAACAAAAAAAGGAGAGTTGCAGATAGAGCAGCTTGTTTTTGTCTGGGCAGTGGTTGCCTTCCACTTATGGAAGATAAGCAAATAGATGAAAACCAGTTCATTTAAGCTGGATCTAGGATAGACTGAAATATTTCATAAGAAGGAAATTCTCAGAAATAGCTAAATATTACCCCGATTTCCTTTCCCACACAGGACACTTTCCATAGAAGGCTTTGACACTTGCTAGATTTCTTTCTTTTTCAGTTTCTCTGCTTTTTTAATCTGGTGACACAGGTCCACTTTCAAAACAGGGTTGCTGTTATTAAATGCACAGTTCCATCTATCCAAGACAAACCAAACATCTAGTATGTTGACTTGCAGACCACATTCTGTGCTGTGCTAGAACTAGGTTATCCCAGGTGGAGTACAAGTCCTCAGTGGTTGGTGGCCCAGCTGTTGAGAGCAGTGCCACCTACTACTTGTTGGTAGTGACCACATTTCTGAGAAGTGTCCTGGGAGCTGATTGGGTCAGGAGGTGAAGTGGATGAACTGTTTTAACTAATATCTACTTTACACTGAAATGGTCCATGTCCCGCTGCAGCTTATTGAATTACTTTGGTGTGAGGTGAAGCCAGACAAAACAGAATGCACTTTCCATCAAGTAAAGATGTGTGTTTGAAGATGGAAGTTGTACATGTACTTGAGACTTGAAGATTTTAAATAATTTGAAGAACTGCCTTACTGCATTTGTTTTTGTGAGGCAGCAGAGCTGAAAAATCAGCTTTGAAGAGTGGAGCTAAGGCATCCTCTGTCAAAGAAGGGACCAGCCTTAGAACATGCTGTCAGAGAAGAGGGAGCTTATTTCAACTACACAGTGGAAAGTAATTTCTTAATAGGTGAAATGAGTAGTTATGAGGGAAAGTGAGTTTTTAATTTATTTTATTTTACTTGTTTGAGGATTTGGATGGTAAAAAAAGAGTGCCATAGAACCAGGAAAAGATGAAAACCGGGAGTATTTTATGACATGTTTCTTAGGAGAATTAGATATTAAAAAAAAGCTTTCATTGTTAGTCAGCTAAAATCTCAAAGTCAGCTCTGAAGAGAGATGGCATTTACAATGAGAGGTGGCTAGCAACTGGAAACTGTAGGTCTTTGAATAAAATTGGATCAGCAATAAGAAATCAAGTCTGAATTATGGTTTTTAAAGTGGTAGACTCCTAGTGATGGCAGATGCATGTGGATTTTGTTACAGCTTTTTTTTTCTCCATTTTGGTTCACCTTTGATTTTTTGGATACTTTTCTTAGCCTGCATGTACCTTTAATGTCTGACTGAGATGCTAAATTTAATTTTTCTTCAGGTAAATGGCATTGTTGCCAGTTTAGTTGTGCTTTAGTGGTATGAGTTTTCAGCTGACAAGAGTCAATCTTCAAATCCAAGTCTATTTTGTGAAACTCTGTCTAACTACAGCCTGAAATGTGTATTCTAATGCTTCTTCTAAAATATACCCTTATGTCATTTACAGGCATATAGTGTTGACTGGAGCCAAACTAGAGGAGAGCAGCTAGTAGTGTCTGGTTCATGGGATCAAACAGCCAAGCTGGTATGTTGCTTTTCTTCTGAATGTGAAGAGCGTGATTTCTTTTGGATCTTTGGATCTTGGTTTCTTTTTCTTTGTGTTAAGAAACAACATGGATTCTCTTTTCCTGTTTATTTTTACCCTGTGGCTGAAATTCTCCTTTAATTGAGAGGTTGCTTAAACTCTCAGTTGATACCAGTTTAAGCATACAAATATATTTTAATAAGTTTATTTAGTCCTTTCTGTATATATAAAGTGGTTTTATTTCAGTGTATGAAAGAAACCCTTTCATGTCTTATTGAATGTGTATCTCAACAGTTTTCTTTTTGCCTTTATTCAGTGGGATCCAGCTGTGGGGAAGTCATTATGCACTTTTATAGGCCATGAAGGGGTCGTTTACAGCACTATATGGTCTCCACACATCCCAGGTTGTTTTGCATCTGCCTCAGGTAAGTGTCATGCTGAAGAGGTTCTCACAACAAAATCCCGCAAGTCACCTTCTGTGTTAGTGGATCAGTTCAGCACTCTGTCCAGCAGGTGGTAGTGTGTGTCACAGGCACTTGTTCTATGAAAGTGGAACAAGGAAAGGTAAATGTATTGCTGCAGCTGGATTTGTTGGTTCTGTTACAGTCAGTAGATCATCCTCTTGGCCATTTAAGAGAGGATCAGCAGTTTTCTAGCAGTGACCTTGTGGCAGTTTTTCCTATTGTTTTGTATTCCATTCATCTCACTCTTGTTATTGACCACTAAATCGTGTTACATACTTTGTATTGTGGTTTGGTCTGTTTTTGTTCAAATTATCTCAGCGTCAGTAGACTATTAACTCTGTGAGAAATGTAGTCAGTTCCCACTGAGCTTTTTTTAAGTACTTCTGTAGATTTCTGTGCCTTCTTCTCTGGGAAAGGTAATAATCAATTTCAGTTTTCCGCTTTGGCCAGTGCTATGGGTCTTGCTGGTAAAAACAATCACAGTTGAGCTGGGTGTACACAGAGACAAAGAGAGGTGAGGATGGCAGTGTTTTCTAAACCCTGCTCCTGCTTCAGAGACAGAAGGAGAGCTCTGGAGTGATACCTTGGGCCCAGCTGATGATTGGCTGGGAGAGGGGTGCTGTGAACCACACAGTACGGTTTGCCTGGGAAATAAAATGGCTATAAGGCACTGTCTTAATACAGATGTTGATAGATTACCTCCAGTGGCCTAAATTTCTCAGATTTTATATCTGTCGTATTTCTGTACTGATTTAAAGAGAAATTGTTTGGCTCTTATATCAAGAGGGTAGGTGGGCATACCTGTGTTTTTCTGTTACTGAAGTTAGACAGTGTGTACACACAGACACTGGCCTTCCCTTCCCTGTTCTGTGGGAAGTCAGATAAAAAAGTACAAAAGGCTTTCATAAAATTTCGGTCTGGCTATTTCTGTCTGATTCTGCCTGCAGAGTTTAGCTAGAATGGTGAACGAGTAATATTTATTTGTTGTAACATAGTAGTGCTTGAAAGCCAAATGTTGGAGCACAGGTTTTTCCACCTTATGTGATGGATACCTGTCTGACAGGATGTGCAGAAACTTAGAGGATTGAGCCCTGTAAACTGTGTGAACAGTTCTATTGAAATGCAGTTATCTATATGCTACAAAATACTAGCTAAAGACCATTTGGTCAAGGTTAAGTCCTCTTTTTTGCAAGTTCTAAGGAATGTTCATTCTCTTTAAAGCCCTGCTTGGAACCCTCCTGTCCATGGTAGTCTTACCTATACAAAATTTGTGGCATTCCAGATGAACAGAAGGCTTTTATGATACAACCAGCTATTTCATATTTGAACCTCTAGGATATGAAGCCAGTCTTTCTTCCTATACATTGCCACTTGAACAATTTTGGGAAACATTGATTGTTAGATGCTGTATGTCGTGGTACCTAAATTGGGTACAACAATTGATCTGTTCTTTGAGTGACTCAGTGGATGCAGCTGTTGGAAGTTTTGATTAAAACATTACAGAGTTCCTATTCTTTTGTGAATTTTTACTTTGATGCTTGAAAGGGACAAATATGCTACTGGAGCCTAAAGCTAATTGCAGTCAGTTTTCACTCATTGATGGACAAACAACATGCACAAAAGACACAGTGTTTTTCTTCTCTAAGTACCACTCGGGTGTGAAATAAAAATCTGCTATCAGTACACTGACAGTGTAATTCTGGGTGTAAAATAATTAGATTTTAGAAGAAGTCTTCAAAATGATGGTGAACTTCCTTACAGTTTCCAAAATAAAATGTCTGGTGTGCTTCTAGATGAAACAACAGCAATCATGACATGCTGATGTGGAAAAGGTTTCTGTGTTTGCATTGTTTACGTTGAAATTTTCCTGTGGTTTGATTGGATTGCTTCACTACAGAAAATGCATATTGGCAGTCATTTCTTTGGTCAGCAGGACTGTGGATAGTAGGACTCATGACCCTCTAGCTCTGTGTCTGAATGCTATTTCCTTGTAAAAAAGGTATATTACACAGTTGATATTCAGAGAGTTTATTGCTTATGCTTAATAACGTTCTACTCTGTCGTCAAGGTATGTGATGAAAGTAAAGTGTAACTGTTCAAGGAGGCTGGCTGTCCTCGTTTAAGACTTGCTGTGATCTGCACACTCTATGAGGATGACAGAAAATCATGGGACAGAAAGCTAAATTTCACTGATGATTCATCTTCTATTGAGCTAAAGTTGGAGCTGGAGAGAATTTTGAATCTCAATGTGATAGTACTGTGTCAAATTTAGAGCTGTTCCCTTCTTTGGGATGCGCTTGCTGGAAAGGTTGACCTGCAGTTTTGTGGTCTCTTATTTTGCAACTTTTTGTTGTCTTCAAAATTAGCAACTGAAAGGCATCTGGAGGGAAACTTTTTGTACTTCTTTTCGTCTCACTTGGGTTTTTTCACTTTTCAAAACAATAGCTTTTTTTGAATATTGTTGTTGAAGAGTATTGAAACATTCCTTTCTTGAAGGAGTCTGTACTGCTTTGGGATTGTCGGATGTCTGTGTGTCTATCTATTTTTCTCTCTTTTGCCCCACCTGTCCCCTTTCTCTAATCCCACCTCACACATACCTACTCACAACCATATACTGCATTCTCAATAGGACAGTTGTAATGCTTGAGAAATGAGAACTTTTTCGTGTTGCAGCACCTTCGATCCTGCATGTAGGAGTTAACTATGTTAACTATGTTGTAAACCACAGATTGAAAAAAGTATTGGTCTTTAAATACTTCTGATTAAACTAAATATAAGTAAAACAGTGCACTCTCTTTTTTTTTTCCTTTTAAAGGAAGTAAGCAAGGAGAAAGAAGGTTTAAAAACATTTTGCATGCCACATCCCTGCCATTTTCCTGGCTTTATTTGAATTCCTAGAGAATCCTGCAGAAGTTTAATTTCCATGTAACTAATTAGCTTGTGAACACTGAGAACAGAAAACCAAACAGAATCACAAACCACAGTAAAATAGCTGCTCAAAAGGATCAACTTGGCCTGACGCTCTTTGATTTTGAAATATGGCTTTCTATCAAGCTATTGTGAGACTAGAACAAGAATACAAGTGAAGAAAATGAGAAATATAAGATGGCAATATAAAGCAATTGAAAAACAATTTGGTACGAGGTATAGCCTTTTTTTCTTCATTAAGTCTCCATTCTGAATACATGCAAGGAAACTGAGCTTGTCTGCAGTGGAAAATAAAATGCAGTTAAATTGCAAAAGATATATATGTCTGATGCTTCAGTTAAATTAGGTTTTATTCGACATCTAATAAGCTTCCATTTAACATTTACAAGGATGTGTGAGGTACTTTACCATGCTGTTATCTTCATGTACAATCATTCGTACAATAAAAAAGAAAGTAACTGGCATATCTGCTTTTGTTTGTTTGTTTTTGAAATTGGGATTTAATAGTAACAGAGCAAACTTTTAATTCTGGATATGTAAATAAGGGCTGTTGTGATGTCAGTAACAATTTCTGAGCAGATAAGCAGGATGTTCAGGTGTACGTGCAGCACCAAACCAGAACCCTGGTAAATGTCTGTCTTACGCTGAAAATACACTGATGTGGAAAATGTCATTAAAGAAGTGACATGAATGTTTAACAGCAGCCTCATGGCTAAAGGGGTTTAATGTTTAATGACTCATTATGTCATTTGCCTAGTAGATTGTTTATTTTAAACCCAAAGAGCAAATTGATGAGAAGCTCATAAAGAACATTAAAAATGCACGCAATGGTAATATTTAGTCAAATATTACTAGTTTATCAGTTCTACTAAAAGATTCTCCATGAGTGCAGAGCAGTCGGCCTTTCTTAGCCTTGTGGTTTATAAAGCAAGCATCCTTTTTAGTATCAACTTGTCCTTTAACAGTAGAAAGTACATACTAAATACCATTTTACCTTATCTGTGAGTATTCTTCAATACAGATAGAACACTGAAAATGAATGAAAATATGATTGTTTTGGATTTGACAAAGCCCAGATTTAGAATGACTGATAGCTATTATCTTAAATACTGGGGCCTTAGGTTTAATGCTGCTTTCCGTTTAAAATCAGTCTTTAAGTTTACTGATCAGGGCAGGTACATAATTTTAATAACATCTTAATTCATGAATAAGAGAAAGAATTTTTTTTGAAATCTGCCTGACAATGTCTGGGTTCATCAGTCCTTAGATCAATTAATTGCATTCTTTGCTCAAAGACTTGTTTTTCAGACTGAAAGGCCAGGGCAAAACATTTTCTTGTACCACAACAAGGCGTGATAATTTCTGATACATTTTTATTATGTTGACAAAAGTGTTGGATGACCATAACTTTGCTGCTTTACAAGTGAATCTGTAAATCCAAGTCCCACTCTTGTAAGCCCTTGTGTTGAGAGCTAGACTTTAATGTTGAAACTAAAAACAACATTGGATAAATATTGTTTATTTCATATTCTGTTTTACTGCCAGCCATGAGTTAGTGAGTTGCCTTTTAAGAAGTCTCTTCTTGCTTAAAAGTCTCTTGGTGTCTTGGTGATAAATGTGTGTTGTAATGGGATTGTCAAGCTGTAGTTTTATAGAATCAGGTTGGCATGTACTCTTGGTGCACCTTTCTGTGTTTGGTATTTAACTTGCAAAAACCTATGATTGAAGAAATTATTTGGCATGAAATAGTGAGCTGGTGTAGGTGTACATCTACTAAGAGAATATTTAGTATTAGTGCAGCTTCTCAGTAGAGGTGTTTTTCATGTTTCTGGACCAAAATTGGGGTTGTCATGTTTTTGACATCAGTTTTCTAAAGTTTCATCTCACATTCCTGCCTCAGAAGTAGCACTGAGCAAAAGAAGGAGCTGTTGGAGAACAGGGCTTCCAGACAATTCCAAAGATGCTTATGTTTGTTCAGGTTTCTTAAAATGGAAGAAATAATCTGCTGTTTGGCTGTGACAGTGGTTTCTCATGAGTTCCAAAGCACCTTTTTCTAGAGGTTTGTATTCAATCCATCTATGTGCAGTGTGGGTCCAATTTTCCCTTCTTATGACCCCTGGTTATTTTCTTGTTTAATGTGCTAGGAGAAATGCCATAGCAAACAAGGTTCAAGGGTTTGCAAAAAAAAGTGGTCACTTTTGCACTCAAGCCCCTAAAGTGATAAAAGAATAAGATGCTTCAATTTACTGCATGGTACATTGTTGTACAAAGCAAGCATCCAGAGATCAAGTTGACTGTGGAGTTACTGTGGCTTGTTGCAGATTAGCCAAAATGCTGTTTATACTAAAAGCTTTTGAAATACAACTTACTTGCTTAGTTTGTTACGTCAGATCTATGTAATGGTGTCAGGTGAGTGTTTTCATGTGCAACCTGTTACTTCAAGACTTACCAGCACAGTATTGAATTTATCCAAGTCTTGTGCTCCAGCGTTGTGGTTTAATCCCAGCCAGCCACCAAGCCCCACACAGCCACATGGTCACTCCCACACCTTTTGGATCAGGGAGAGAATAGGTCAGGTAAAAGTGAGAAAACAGTTTAATAGGGAAAGCACACCAGCAAAGAAAAACAAGGAACTAATTAACTGCTTCCCATTGGAAGACAGGTGTTCAGCCATCCCCAGGAGAGCAGGGCCCCATCATGTGTGATGGTGACTTGTGAAGACAAACACCATCTCTCCAAATGTCCTCCCAGTTCCTCCTTCTTTTCCCTACTTTATATACTGAGAATGATGTCACAGGCCTGGAGTGTGCCTTTGGTCAGTTGAGGTTACCTGTCCCAGCTGTCTCTCCTCCCATTCACTCTTGCACCTCACCTCACCAGCAGGGCACTCTGAAAAGCACTCAGTGTTAGCCCTGCTCGTAATAAGAAAAACATCTTGGTATTATCAACACAAATCTGGGGTCAGCACAAATCCAAAACATAGCCCCATACCAGCCACTGTGAAGAAAATTAAACCTACCCAAACCAAAACCAGCACATCAAATAAGCTTTACTAAATAATTCTCTAATGTACAAGCTGAAGTGTTTCTCAGGAAATGAGTTTATACCTCAATTTATACATAGTAAAATACTGTATATAGCACTTGCTATAATATAAACCACTCCCAGGTTGTAATATTTTATATTAAAAACTCACATTATAAAATGGTTCAGTGTTCAGAAGAAATAAACACTAACAGTTTTTTTACAGTACATTAATTTGGGGTGGGTCATTTGGGTTACAGGTAGGTATGTAGCCAATATTGCCATTTGCTGAAGAATGGCTTAGTCATAACGGTCAGTTTCGAAAAAAAAAAAATTCCTAAGTTATATTTATAGTCCTCTTGGGAAACACTGAAATAAAGGTTTCACTAACTTTTATTTTATTTTATGTTATGTTATATTAATTTTTTAGAAAAAGAATTGTTTGGGCTCTTCCCTGAACTAGCTTAAAACTGTTCTAATTTTTACCTTGACAGCATTTTGTATCAGACTAAAATTGACCACTTGGAAAGTATATTTCCACGGGTAGTTTTGTGTGCTGCCTAAGTAAGTTGTACTACAATGGAGATATATTTTGTGTATTTGATAGTACTCTTGGATGATTTAACTAAAGCTGTTATTTGTCTCATCCTCTTTCTGTCTCTTTGTGTGGAATCCCATGAGCTTTGTTGTTCCTGTTCTAACTTTTCTTGTACTGTTGTATTGGTTTAAGCCTTGTTGACAGCTCAGCCCCATGCAGCGACTCAGTCACTCCCTCACAGTGAGGGAGGATCAGAATCTCTCTTCACAGAGGAATCAGAAGGGTCAAAGCTGGAAAACCCATGGGTTGTGGTTAAAAACAATTTAATAGGTAAAGCAAAAACTGTGAATTCAAGAACAAAACAAGGAATTAATTCACCACTTTCTGTGGTTCAGGCTTTTCTCAGAAAGCATGGTTCCATCATGCATAATGGCTACTTGGGAAGACAATGCCATAATTCCAAACATCTCTTTCTTCCCTTTTCTTCTCCCAGTTTTGTCGGTCAAGCATGATGCTGTATGTGTTATGGAGTATCCTTTTGGTCAGCTGCAGTCATGTGTTCCAGTTGTGTCCCCTTCCAACTTCTAGTGCAACCCCAGCCCTGCCACTGTCAGGGCACCATGAGGAGCTGAGAAGTCTTTAACTTAGTGTCAGCACTCTTCACTGACAACCGATAACATTGTGTTATCAATGTTATTCTCATCTTAAATCCAAAGCACAGCACTGTACCAGCTACTCGGAAGGAAAACATCTCTATTTCAGCCAAAAACCAAACAATTATCTCTGATAGAAACAATCAGCACCATCATTTTAACATGCATAAAAAGACTGGTTTTGAGTCATGAGATTTGAGTTCTGCTTTTAATTCTCCCACAGATTTTCTGTTTGATTCAAGCTAAATAATTCAATCTGGTTTAGTATTTAAAAATACATGTAAGTAAGCAAGTAATGTTAACTGTAATCATTCAGTGGCACTGCAGACATACTTTAATTGTGATGGTTTTGGCTTTTTACAAATGAGTGTAGTGATAGAACAAGGGGTAATGCTTTAAACTGAAAGAGAGTAGGTTTAGATTAGATATTATGAAGAAATTCTATACTGTGAGGGTGATGATGCACCAGAAAAACCAGAACAGGTTGCCCAGAGAAGCTGCGGATGCCCCATTCGTGGAAGTGTTTGAGACCAGGTTGGATGGGGCTCTGAGCAACCTGGTCTACTGGAAGTTGGTTCCTGAAAAACATTGTATCTGGCCTAGTTAGAGTCCTTTTCCCCTCAGATAGTGTTTAAGGTTTCGTGGGGTTTTATTAACCTCCCAAATACCTAGCTATTTTTTGTAGTTACTGTTATTTTTGTAGTTACTGTTATACTGTTATACCTTCCTGTTTGGAAATGATTGCTTAGGTGATTGTTCTCACAGGACTTCAGAGATGATTTATAAATTTGAGTAAAATATATCTGTGAATAAAAAAGGTAGAATAAAACCTACATGAAATTTAAGTCTTAAATAAGCTTATCTTTTCACTATTGGACATTGTCATTCACATTAGCAATCTTTATCCTGTGTATAAGGATGATGTACTTGTAGATTAGCATCAATTGAAAAGTTTTGAATAGATGAGTATGTATTGTGTAGTTTTATTGATTCGTCCAAGATTTCACAAATATTCATTAGAAAGAAAGAAAGCAAGTACAATGTATAAACAATTCTGAAATCATAATTATCTAATGGACCAGTAAAAATCTGTTGCCATAGAGAAATTTCTTCTTACAAAAATAGCAATATTTTATGGGGGAAATGTTTGGTACTTTTGAAGTTGCTTACTTTGGGTTGTCATCTGGAAGTATCTGTTAGTGAATATGGTTTTTCTAGGTGTGCTTTCCTTGTACTTTCTATTGTCATTGTCCAACTTTTGCTTTATCTTGGGGAAGAAGTGCATGCTCAGTATTTGCAGTACTCACAGAAATGTGGAAATTGCAAAATTTTTAACTGCAGCTTTTGTTGAAATTAAATGTAAGGTTATATAGGTAATGGAAATAAGTTTGAGGTAAAAAAAATTGTTTATATGTGCACTGAGTCAGGATTACACTGTTTATCAGGGTTTTTTTTTTAATTAATCTGATTCTTCCACTTAAATGGAAGAATTATATTTGCCTTTTGCTTTAAATCAGTTTTTTCTATTCACAGAAAGGTTCACTTGCATGTTGTGTTACTCCATGGAGAACATTTCACTGATAGAGGCAGCCAGAATTAATAACTGCTAAGTCTAGCATTTTCAAAGAAATTAAAAAAAAAAAAGAGGAAAATAACCATTTTTTTTCCTTTTCTCATGCATCAGCGTTTTCTATTAAAGAAGAAGTAATTGGGGCAATTGTAGATTTAGTGTCAAAATTGATATTGGCAGAATAACTTTGTTCCAAATGCTTTTGGCCCTCGTAATGCTACCGTAGCATCTCTGTAGCAGTTCATTCTAGTTCACCTGGATTTATATATTTATTTGCTTGGGGAAAACGATCCTGTCTGTAGTGAAATATGTGTTTCCCCCTTCAAATCTATGTTATCTGATGAAATTAAAATAAAAGCTTTTTAAGAAGTCCATTATAATATCTCAGAAAGACTTAAAACTCAAACTGAACTGTCCTCTGCAGGCAAGCAGATTAGCAGGGCTAATGGAGAGTGGATGGGTGTAGAACCTGTTTTCTTGCCAAAACCCTGCTGCTCATGTTTCTTCCTCTCCATATGCTCCCCTGTTTTTATAAATCCTGTAGCGATGTTTGAGGCTTCAGCTGGCTGCAGGGTGCCATTGTCAGGAGCACTATCCATCTACTGAGCAGCAGTCTTCCTCTTGACTGTAGGGGAAGGGATTGAAAACAGGGAGAAATTGGGTGTTGTTCCCACCTTACAGATGGGGAATTCATCCACCAAGAGTGCAGAATCTTTCCCAGTTGTGAGGGCTGAGGATGAGCCAACTGACACCAGAGAAGCTCCCCATGGATTTGTGACATGTAGCGAACCAAGCTCTCTCTGCCTTATTTATTTAAACTTTCCAAATGTTTTATGGGTTTTTTTGTGAATTCTGCGGGGTCTGATAGTTCTTGCAATTAGGAATATTGCTAGGGCTCTAGGGATGGTTTTATTTGATCTGTGGCCAGTTTCTTGAAAAGAGCTATGATTTTTTTGTGCCCAGCTGTATATTTTACAGAAGGTGACAAACAGGACACTAAAATCATCAAAGTGCTTGAGTATAAACAGCATGAAAACAATAATTATAAGGAAATATCAATAACTTCTTCACTAGTAGTGTAAAACAGTGGGGTTTTTTTTAATTTAGGTAGTATTGATACAAGCTTCCTATAGAAATCACGAGTGTTTTAATCACCTTTTAGTGATTAAATTTGTCTCTTGAATGAACATAAGCATAATAATAAATTCTAATTAATTTTGTCTCTCTGTAAGCTAGACATCTAAAGAATCCATTTTTGCTGACACAAAGCTAAATATTCAGGGCTAGTGAGAAAATCCCAATTTTAAAAACTGAAAAGCGTAATTGTCCTGTCAGCTGATGCAGATTTTGATGTCTTTACAAGCCATTAGGAACTGAATTTGTAAAAAAGGGTATAAACAAATGCTAAAGATCTTTAGGGGTAGAAGAAAATTTATGGCTGGAGCTTAAGAGAGAGGCACAGGTGATTAACAGCTCTTAAGCTGGATTCCATTGCTCTGTGCATGCTCCAAGGTCAAAGCACATGTTGCATTTCATATCTGTAAAGTTACAGTGGAATGACTTTATTTCAATAAATGAGAGTAACTGCAGGCTTTGTACATGATGAATACACGTGATAGATACGTCATAAATTTTCCTTTCTTTGAAGGAATTTTGAAATAAGTTGTGTAACAAATACTGTTCACTTTTCATTGTGCCAAAAGCATGTGACTAGGTTGTACTTCTCAGTTGGCTTCAAAAGAAAGCTTTTTCATGATTCTGATCTTCTAAGTTCATTTTTAAATGGACCTTTTAAATGGCTCCTAGTTTAATTAAATGTTAAGTCTTTTACCCTATCTCCTTTTAATCAAATCTTAGTTTAAAAAACAGTGGAAGTGTTAGTAATAAAACTAAGTCATGGAGTTTTTGCTCTAATGGAAGAGCAGTCGTAAGTTCAGCTACCTTTTCTTGCATCAATCTGGCTTCTATAATGTGTCTATGTTGCCTACTTTATTTGGCATGGGTGTCCCCATGCAATCATCTGTATTTCATATGGCTAAGAAACACTTGTCCACTAAGTACTGATGGATTAACTGAATCCTGTAACTGATGCAACAACATTGAATCAATTTATCTTTGTTTCAGGTGATCAGACTTTAAGAATTTGGGATGTGAAAACCCCAGGAGTCAAACTTGTAATACCAGCCCACCAGGCTGAGGTCCTGAGCTGTGACTGGTGCAAATATGATGAGGTATAAAACCATTCATCCCACTGTTTTCCTAATTGAACCACTCTCATTAAATAGCAGGGGGTTTTACTGCAACATTACTGCGTCCTCTCTTTATGAAAATATGCCTAGTTGCTTTGTTGCTCTTATTCACTGTTACATCTCCAGAAGAGCTTTGTTCTAACAGATGATCAGCCCATGAAGGTAAGACATTTTGCTTACTCTTTTCTGTAATGGGCAGAGCAGTCAAAACTGGAAAACCAGTTTTTGTTTCTCTGTGCTCTTTAATTTACGTACTGGGGAAGTCACCTCATTTATGATTTATTTATCTGTAGTTTTTTATTTATCTGAATTTTGTATCCAACATATGCATTGCTACGATTTCATAGTTAAATTGTTTTGATATATCTCCTTTTTATTACATCATCAGAACTTGCTGGTAACTGGTGCAGTTGACTGTAGCTTGAAAGGCTGGGATCTGAGGAACATCCGGCAACCAGTGTTCGTCTTGCTTGGTCATACCTATGCGATCAGAAGAGTAAAAGTAAGTTGAATTGTATTTCCCATTGACCATCACTGAATTGTTACACAGATTTTTCTGGAAGCCAGTAATATTATATATTATCTAATAACTAGGAAAAAACCAACGGGATTTTAGATGTTACAGTGGCTGTTCTTGAAAACTTTCAGTTTAGCGCTGTCAAACATTTTGATGTTTCGTAGATTGCTGGGATTTTACAGTAAATGGCATTTTCAAAGTCAGTATATTTACGCAAAGAGTGTTAGAGGGCTGAAGAGAGGGCTAGAAGATACACTTCAGCTAAATTATATAGGAAATTTGAGATGGGGAAAACACTTCGCCTTACTCATTTTTAAATGAGTTGTTCCTTTGTCTTTCCACACAAAAGGCCAGTATTCACAGAAGACAAGATATAGAACACATTGTGAATATATACTTTTGTGTATACAAAGAAAATATTAATGTGTTCAAAGAGAATTTGAAACTTTATGCATAAAAAGCTTCAGATGACTTTACTGCATCTGTGTATAACCAGAACACCCACCAATAAGAATTTTCGCTAGATGCACAATGACATTTTTTTCATGTTTTATGAAAATATGTATCCAAATATATTTTTAGGTAAACTGAAAAACTTAATCACATTTCAGTGTTTTTACATTGAAACCAGCAAAGAATGTGAGAGTCGAATGCATCAATATCAAAGTCTCCTGAAAAAGGAGATAATAACTAATCCTTTTAAAGCCTCTCAGGAACAGGTGTGTTTATTAATATTCTCTAGGAAGTCTGAACTGGCAGAAAAAAGTTAGCCTGGGTTGGTATTTTGCTTCACATGGCCTTGGTGTATTTCTAACATATTTAGAAGTTACTGTGCTTAGCTTGTAATTTGTCAGAGAAGAGTGTGACTCAGGTAGTCATTCCATATCACAAATCCTTTTAATGGTCAGACAACATGAGAAGCTCCTGGTCTCCTTAATCCCAGCTACCCCTGCCTGCTCTCCCCACTGGTGATGGATGCTGACTCTTTTTTTCTAATTTAATGCCTGCATGACTATTCTCTAATCTTGCTCTGTGAAGTATTTTTCATAGGAGAAGATGCATCCATGTGCAAAGGAGATGTACTGAGAGTACATGACTTCTATTCCGTCTTACCAGGCTTTCTTTGCTTGCATTTCAAGACGGACATGGTCCCTGAGGACATAAGATATGACAGTGTGGGCCAGCACTTTTGGGTGCAGCATATCTACGCTGGTGTGGTGTAACTTTCCAGTCACCCTGAATTGAGAGAGAGACTTGGGTGCTACCTCTATAGAGGCAGCTGTCCCTACTGATATCCCTTCCCCTGTGTTGTGCTGACACTAGGGACTGTAAAGCTGCTGCTGATGGCTCTGACTGAAAGTCCTGTCCCTGAAAGTGACTAGTTTCTGTCTGGATCATTAAGCTGTTTCAATTTGTTGCTCAACCACGCAATTGCAAGGCTTGACAGAAAGGATGGGGTCAGGAGCACACAGTTTGAAGTGGAAAAGAAAGTGGAAACCACAAGTCTTGGCAGCAGTACACTCTGAAATTAGCTTAAACCTACCATGAAATCACACTCTTTGGCTGCCTGTCTTTTGTATTCTGTTCAATTGTTCAGGGGTTCTGCTGACTATTCAGATGTGAGGCTGGCAAGGAATTCTACCCAACACAATACTGTCAGGATTCCTGCAGATTTCTTATGGTCTTTCACTGCAGTGCAGGGCATTATCAGCACACTGAGAACGTCTGGAGTCCTTTTTGAGAGATTTTGATGTTGGTGCATTTGATCCTTGCATTCTTAGCTGGCTTCAATATCTGAAACATGTTTTTTTTTGAGTTTACCTAAAAAGATATTTGGATATTTGGATATGTTGGAGTCAGGATGGATGATGTGGTGGTATCCTCTTCCTATATTCAGCTGTTCAGATGATAAAATTGTATCTTAGAGTTAAATGGAACAGAATTTTCTCTTGTAGCAGAAAGCCATTATGCAAATTTTTTCAACTTACATGTGTATTGCCCTGGTAAGTATTTTCATAGAGTTTACTTAGGTAAGTTTCTAGGATACTTAAGGTTAATGACAAAGCTTTGCCAGGGTGTTTTTGCTTTATCTTAAACTATGTGGACATGCAAAGGGGGCTTATGGAACCTGTACCATTGTTTTCTGTTGCCCATCACACTTCTTCCCCTCTAGTATTCATTTTCCTGAGGTGCAGAACCTGGTCTTTTTTGGGGGTTTTTTTCCCCTCAAAAAAAAATTGCAGGAAGTCTGCAGAGGTTCAAGTTCCAGCATTCCATCAAGTTCCCTCAATTCTGCTGTAGTAAAGAGAACTCTGTCAGCAGAGTTCAGCAGCCATCAACATGCACTGCTCTCTTGGCAACTTGTGGCAATAGCTCAGACTTAACTTTCGACTTTGTAGGTGCTGTGAATAATATTAGAAGTCTTGCAGGAGGACTTAACTATGTCTTAACTATGTCATGATGTGAGGGACCTGCATTTCAAACTCAGGTTATGTCAGTGGCTTGTGGTATTTCTTGTTCAGAAATACAGATTTTGACATAGTTGGAAACTGAACGTTGCCAAAAAACTGCAGCTGAGATGAACAATTTTGGCGTAACTGCATCCTTCTTTTGCTGCAGTCCTTCGACCAGTCTGCAAGAGTCCATGGAAGAGTGTATCCTGTAAATTGCCCTGTAGGAGAGGGGGAAACCATGAAGAGTTGTTATATTGCCTTCAGTTTTTCTACTTCTCTCCAATTTTCCTATTTGTGTAAATAATTTCAAAATGGTAGGATATAGAATTGATGACAGTAATGTAGTATGGCACATATTTTGTCTCTCTGAAAATAATTAACTGGTCACATAGCTGGTTTGAAACTTGATTTATATAATGAGATGAAACTCAGCCTATTAGCCCAAAACAAAATTTAATGACCATTTATATGACTGTTCCAGAACTTCCTAACTTTACAGCAGAGTTATTTGGTACTGCTGTAATGAAATCTAAGCAAACCAGGATCCCACAGAGCATTTCTTGTGATTATTAATTCTATGATTTCTTGTAATTAGAAGCATAGGGGAGAAATACATCGATGTAGTCTGTTTTGTTGCAGCATGATTTAAATAAGACCAACCAAGACCATTTAAATAGTTCAACTTTGATAACTTGCTACTTACAGTAAGTCTGTATATGTTCACAATGTTTTAACTTTAAAAGTTGTTTTGTTTTCTTGCAGTTTTCACCGTTCCATGCAACCATATTGGCCTCTTGCTCCTATGATTTTACTGTAAGGTACAGTATTTTCTCTAACTGGATAAAAATAGAAAGATGTTCTATTTCAATATGGCTTGCAATAGAAAACAGTTCCAGAATGGATATACTGAAGTGCAGTAATGTTGCTGTCAGGTGCTTCATAACCTGTGTTCAAAATGCAGGGGTTTGTCATTAAAGGCAAGCTCAGTCACTCTGCTGAGCGATATCTGCTCTGCTTTCTGCAATCCTTTTCCCATCACTCTACTGAACATAGTTGCATCCAGCTGTGATAATGTCTGATAAGAAGGTAATACTCTCTTAAATTAATACAGTTAGGTGAATTTATATGTTTCTGTGACACATTTTTATTTAGGCTTTTTATGAACGAAGTTTTTGTCCTACCAGTATCTGAGGAAGCTTTAGTAGTGTTCCACAGTGTGTATGCTAAAGCTCTTTAGCTCTTATGCACGTTCCTCTGGCTGCTCAGTATATCTGATACTGATGAGGATCTCATAGTACCGTTGTTTTGAAGTTTGATTTGATCCTGGGATTTCTCTAAGATACATTGTCCTAAGTCAATACACTGTGAAGTATTCCTGAATACCTCAGTCGCATTCTTTGATCTATATTTTAAATTTCTAACATGTACTGAATGTAGTAGGCAGTACATCAGGAAATGGGAGAAGCACTCTTGCCTCTACAAAGAACTGCAAAGTTATCCCATTTGTCCAAATCATCTTAAGTAATGTCAGTTCTGGTTGTGTTCTAATTGGTCTGACACCAGACATAGAGGGGTTCTGTTGCCAAAGGGTTCTGTTGCTAATTCTCAGTGTCTGTATGTGTTGCTATATCATAAATCTATCCAGTCTTCTGCCATAACATCATATAAAGTTGCATCATGGAGTTAACCCATTAAGCATTGAAGTGACTTGAGCGTGTTGTCATGCTCTTCCCCTTTTTGACACCCCCTATATAGCCTTCAGGTTTGACACTACTGTACTTCATGCAGCCCTGAAATGTAGTGCAATTTCAGCACTGATATTTACTCCATCAGAAAAGATGGAGAGAGCTACTAGCTCATGAAGCATTGTGTCTATAAATGCAGAGCTTGGGGACCTCTCCACAAAATTCACTCTATTTTTCTGTTCAAATATTTACTTGTTATGACTAGGGAGAGACAGCAGAATTGAAGAGGTGAAATAAAGATTTTTAACAGTTTTCTATAACTTTTGCATTTGGTATGAGGGAACAAACAACAGAGAAGGCCAGGTGAAAGTTTTTGAAAAAGGTATCACAAGCAAAATATTCTGTGTAATGGATGAAAATTGTTGCCGTAAGAATTTGGGAACATCTCTTTTAAAGAATATGTGGTAGATCTACCACATGCTGTCATTTTACTGGGTGAACCATACACTCCACATGCACACATCCTGTCACATATGCACATGCATGTACATCACACACACGTGGATATGTGGACATGAATGTATGCACACATACAGATACATTTCAATTTAAGAGTAAAAATCCTTGATAAATATGTAAAAGGTGGAAGAGAAGTAGGGATTCTAGTACATGGTATGAATTATGCATCTTCTTGAATCTACTCAAAACTTTTTAGCCACATTTGGTGGTGGGGGAGCTGAATTTTGATTCATGGAACAGCATGGTGTGGCAGTCCCTTAAAAACAGATTCGTTGCAATGTTATTTTAATAGCAGTTTAGTTATGATGTTATTTATTTCTGGTTTTTGGTGTGTCTGTTTGAAGCTCAGAATAATCTGCAAGCATTAGTTTATAGTAGTTAACAGAATGGAGCATAGTATTGGAGCAATTCTTTACTGTCAGAGGTCTGTAATCTTAAATGTTACTGAAGCTTTATGGTTTAACAGAACAGCTGCAAATCTTAGTTCACATTATCAAACTGCCAAGTAAGAGGCAGGGTTTTTTTTCTTCCAGGTTGTACCTCTAGTTTGGCACATAATCACAACTGGATACCTAAAAGAAAAAATAGGTTGAAAACAAAGTTAACAATGCTTAGCTTCCTCCTTTACAAATATTGTAATAACTGAATGTGACCACTGTAGTCAAACTACTGAAAAGAAACCTAGTTCACATGCTAACTTCATACTGGGAGCTGAGAAAAAGAGGATGTTGATTTGAACTTGAGTTTTTATATACCTTGGTATAATGATTTATATTCCCTGTCCAGTAAGTGCTTCATTCAGACAATTTTTTTCTGTACCATTTCCTTACTCTTTGGAAGAGCTCAGAAAAAAATGTAGGCTAATTAAAGAGCAGATTGAACACGAATCATTAAAATGCCAGGAAATACACAAAGTACCGTAACATTTCCAGAAATACTTTAGGTCTGCCTGCATATTCTTAAATGTTATCTCTGTCAAAATTCAGTTTGGAAGAACATCAGTGTCATCCTTTACTGGAATCACCATTTTGTGATTTTTGACTCTTCTGTATAAAAAAGAAATCTTGGTGCATTAGTCACAGACAGTGCTCACCAAACTCTAAACAGAAGATCTGATAAATTATAGAGCTTCTTTAAGCTGGTATCAGGCCAAATCTTGAATCATTATCACAGAAGCTTGTCCCTAAGGCAAAAAGGCAATTTTTGCTCAAAGTTGTACAGTGTGGACATCATCTCTGCAACACACTCTAAGGTAAACCACTATCTCCAGCTCTCCATCACTATGTACAAGTTCAGTAACTTGGATCACAAAGAAATCTTACAGAATAAGGCTGATCATAAAATAAACTGAGTTTCACTTCAGATTAGGTATCCTTATTATCCTTGTATTCTTTTTCTGTTTTTTTTCCTTCAAGGTGAAAAGGTGAGTGTTTGCTCATTTGCTCTTTTTTTTTAATATATTCCTCAAATGAAAAATGTCCTTCTATATCCAAATTGCTTCATAATGTTGATACTTCACAGAAACTGTAATGAAATAACCTCTTCAGAATGTTAGTGGGGAAATAGTTAGATGTTCCCAGTTAATGCCTGAAGTAACATCATTGCCTTGATTGGCCTGTATACAAGAGTAGCTCAACACGAAACTCTCCTCTGACAGAAGTTTTTCTAGTTTGCAAGAAGAACTTTTACAAGTCAGCACAGGAATTAGAGAATAGGAGCAGGCAGATGAATTGTGTGATGCACAGGTAGTAAACTAGCACTGAGTTCTCTGTTGCTCTTGAAAGGTTCTTGGCTTTATACCTCCACATACTGTGACTTGTGCCTGGTGTGGTTGTGTGTGAAAGCTAGCAGTAGTCATTGAGTGGGCTTTTCTGGAAAGCAGCCTCTAAACAGCTGATTCACACTCACCTATAGGTTATAATCTTATAACCTAAGAGCATTATTAAAGCTTTCATGATTAAATATTTATCATAAATATTTTTTTCTTACCCAGAAGGGCGTAGACTTGATGTGTTGTTCTTTGTGCTTCCATCTGTGCATTTTCATAGAATCATTTCCTGGAGTAACTTTTGAACCTATTGAAAACTAAACTAGATTTGACAAGAAACTTGCAGTCTCAATTTACTAAGCTTTTACAAGTTTAATGGAAACTCATGAGCATGCAAATCCTGCCTCAAGGAAAGTAAGAGATGTAGCATGAATTCACCACCACAAGTAAGTAACCGTACTGATCTGCTAGATCCTCATCATGCAGCAGCAAGCTGCCACAACACATGCATTGTACAGACACAGAAACCTGGAATGATACTTGCTACCTTTTTTTCCCAGCCAGTGGTGAAGGTGCAGGGGCACTTGCTCAGGGTAGAGTGAGAGTGAGGACAAGGTAGGAGATACACAGGACAAACTGTATTTGGGTTGGTAAAAGTGATTTGGTCAAGGAGCACAGATCTTCATGACACTGCTGTGGGTGGTACAAAGTACAAAATCCATAGCATGACAGGCTTTTTCTCTTCTCATAATGTCTTGTTCAGAATAAGAAGTCCACTTGCAATTCACGTGCAGCTTATGAATTGCATGCCAGGAACATGTAAAACAAACTTTATAGAAATGAGGAAGAAGTTATACTTCTAACAATTCCAGCGTTAAAAGGTTTAAGAAAATGCACTCACATAGGTTTTGGGGTTTGTGATCAGTGCAGATGTGACTGAAGTTGTGGCTCCTTACATAATATGGGCAAAAATAGTAGTTGTAAGTGACACACCTGTGATTGTACAGGCTGTACAAAACTGTAAGGGATCCTAAAAGCCTATGTGGTTGTCTGGCCCATTTTTTAAGTTCATGCTGCTAACTCTGTAGATACACTTACAACTGAAGTAATGCAAGCACATCTTCTTGTGCTGTGAATGCATCTTCCCTTTACTGTACAGCTGTCCTGCTGTGGTAAACAGTGTCTTAGAAAAATTGCATTGCCCTCTCAGTCAGAATATGATGGAAGTTGACTCCGAGGAAAATGTTGTCACGATGGTGGTTTTGGAAGCTGTGCTATAGACAGTATTTCTCCCTTTGAATTGCAAAGTTGGTATTAAGAACCATCATTAATTCATCATCAATGGTTCTCAGTCCTGAGAATGAACATTTTTTTGAGCTTTCACTAGTAATTATTTATGTGTTAAAAAAAGGTATCAAAACTTCCAGTCAGTCTGTTGAACTAAGTTGCAGTACTCTTGAATTCTAAACTGCTTCTGACTTTTTACAACATGGCTTCATATAACAAACATTATATTGTAGTACTATTTTTAAAATTGATCAAAAGGTCTTTTTTAGGTTTTTATTCATGTATATCTAAAGTTATCTTCTTTAATCATAGTTTTCAGTTATGAGCATCTGTCTTTCAAGAATTAGTAGAGAGCTAATGTGGGAAGGAAGGCAAACATATTACTTAGAAACAACAAGATTTGTTTCCTTACCTTCTTATGAACAAATGTGAGAGGATGAAAATGCTGAGATGGTATTTTGTTCCTCTCTCCTGCAAAATACATTGTTTATTTTAGATCTCAGGTACTAGGAAAAAATTAAGAGGGTTGTTGCTATGGCATAGCCATTGTGCTGATACCACTCTGCTTGTTTATGAAGGAAATAACATCTACATATTAAACAAACTGACCCTGCTGGCTCCAGTGTTTGCTGTTTTACCTGAATTGGTTTGAACTTACAATACGTCCACTGTAGTTGGTCTGATAATAAGCTGTTCTTGTTAAGTATTGTCACTTTCCCAATAAAAGCAAGGCAAAGAGACCTCTATGATTGTTACAGGAGTAGTAAAGCATATAATTGACCCCTGTGTGAAAATCTGGGCTGTAGAAAATTTGATTACAGCTGACAGCCCACAAAATGTGCTGTGCTGTGCAGCCTGTGGACTTTTCTCAGCAGTATATACAACACAAGAAAGAGAAACAAATCTTTGTTCTGTGCTGTCATGTGGTGTTTTGTCAGTGTGTTATATCTGAAAGTTCTGAATCCTTTTTTCCATGACTGAGGTGTCTTTTACCTGTATGTTAATCCCATCTACTCTTACATCTCCCATACTTACTGTTAATTGTATTGATGGATACTGCATCCACTGGGATAGTAGCTGGGAGAAGTAGAGGACCTCAGAATTTTTATTTTCGAAGTCTTTTTTATCAACCAAGGCTCAGAAGAAAAAAATCTTTTAAAAATATGAACCAGTGGAATTAACTGTGTAATGCAGCTGATCTGTGTAGTACAAATTTGTTACTAAATTATAAATTAAATTCTATTTTACAGACACACAGTCTCAAATTTGAGAATGTGCATGACTGAGATCTCTAAATGAATGTGCAATTTTTATTTAAATAAAGGCCCCATAGTTAATGTTGTCAAAAACTGAGAAAAATCACAAATTGTGCTAATATCTTTCAGGGATAAAATTACCCAGCCATCAAGAAATGTAACGAGTATTCTAGCCTATGTTTTTTCTTCTCTTTTAATAACATCCCAACGACTGCTCCTTGGTGCCAACTTTGATCTCAGTTTCTGCAAGAGGACACAAAGATGGCTTTGCCCAGTGGGGTTTAATTTATGCAAATCAGCAGATGGTTTTGCAGGAGTATGATTTGTTATGTTTCCTAAGTGGATGAGTTCGCTTTTTAAATACCCTGGCAGCAACAGATTTGTCAATATCTTGCATTATATTTTTGAAATGGCCTTTCAATTACTTTAATTGTGGTTTGTTTGATTTTTTTTTCTCTCTCTCTCCCTCCTTTATCCTCTGTATAGATTCTGGGATTTTTCCAAGCCTAATCCGTTGCTGGAAACAGTAGAACATCATACTGAATTTACATGTGGTCTCGATTTAAGTCTTCACAACCGTGGTCAGGTAAGAGCTGGGATGCATTTACTTTTCACTTGCCTGTTACAGGCACTGTGGTCATGGGTGGCTGCAGAACTCAGATCCTGAGTAAGTCACCAGATTGCAGTAAGCTTCTGGAAGTGAGTCTGGCTGAATGCTTATCAAATAAACCTCATTTCAGGTCCACTTTTATTTGTGAAGTAGTTCCTTGCGTTGGATAGGAGAGGAGGGCAGGACAGACAAGATTGTAAAATCAGATAACTGAAAGCCATGGTGAGCTCTGGGAAAATGAAGTATTTTGTTTCAGAAGGAAGAATAATAGAGAAGAGTCTAGAATGCCAAGCTGAGATACAGAGCTTTCTTCAATCTACTTAATTTGTCAAGTTAAATGTTGGTAGTGTCACACATGATGCCTAGGCCTGGTTTGGCATACTGCTTAGAGGACTAGAAAAGGTTTAATCTGTGGCTGAAATTCAAAAGCCCTCAGCTATTAATGTGAATAAGTAGAACCTATTTGATCAGTAGCCCTTATTTGTCTACTAGTTCTGTAAGGATTCCCCTCTCCTTCTGTTGCTATGGTTGTTTCTATTTTGTAAACAGAGGAGTCTCTTTTTGTAGTAGGAAATGGTTTTTTTAGAAAAGAAACTGAAATACTGAAGTTAATTTTTTACTTTAAAATGAGAAAGCCTTTAGTTTTCACACAAAAATTACTGTAAGCATATTAACTGTTCCTAATGCACTAATTGATAGGTCAGAGATGTAATTTGCATCTAGATTCTTCTCAAATTCACAGTAAAATGATTTTTTTACCCCAGATAAAAATCGTAAGATCTGCATTCGCATTCTATTTGGACAAAGCAAATTAAAACCATTGTAATTTCTGCTGGTAAAAGGACACAGGAGAAAGGTGTGAGTTTGGCAAAATACTTAGCTTACTGCACGTGAAACCATTCAAGCTAAAGGATGGCTTTGATGGGTTTTCTGCCTGGTTGGTTGTTCCTTAAATTCTGTTGCTTCAGCAGTGCTGCAGTAACTGTACACTAGGCTGTGCTGTGAACCACGTGGGGGAGTTTGTAAGGCTGAAAAAAGCTTTCAAGGTTCAGGTTGTTTTTCTTCAGTGCAAGGCAGAATACTTAAAGGCCAGTTGCTGGGGATTGAAACTTCACCCTGAGTGACTGCATAGATGTGATTTGGCTGCACTGGATCCAGAGGGAGCAGTGAGCATAGCACAGTACATTTAGGGCTTCACAGTCCCACAGCAGTGCATGTGCTGAGCCCAGTTCAGTTTTCCATGAACTTGGTGTGGGTTTGCATTTGATCTGAATGAAGAGAGAAGATTTTTTCTTTCATTTTGTATGAGGATGTGATTGCTTTGACTATAAGCCCATTGCTTCACAGTGGATAATGAACTGAAAGAAAACTGCACATGCACTTTTATGTTGAAAAAAGGAAAGTGCTGGTGTGCATACCCATCAACACTAGGACATTTGTGCATTCAGGTAGCTTTTTTTCCATGCAGAAAAACACAGTGCACAAAATCTATACATCTGGGGTACATATCCCTATTTACTGAGTACCAATGTGCGTTCCAGACAGAAGTTTGGCATTTGCAACAGCTTTGATACGCCTCCGTTTTTTTCCATTGAGTTGATTTAATGTATTGTGAGGGTTGGATATCACAGAAATGCAAATTGTGAATTTATTTTTTTTTTAAAGAAAGTTAAAAATCTGTCATAAAATTAAGCTCTCACTGAGTTAAAGGGTGAACACAAGGAAAACATAACCCCCATTTTTCAAGGAAAACCCATGAGACACCACCCTGACTATACTTTGTTCAGCTCTGAGTAGGACGTGGGCCTGTTGGAATGAGTCCACAGGAAGGCCATGAGGATGATCAGAGGGCTGAAGCGTTTCTCGTCCAAACACAGGCTGAGAGAGGTGGGGTTGTTCAGCCTGGAAAAGGCAAGGCTCCAGGGAGACCTTGTACAGCTTTCCAGTACCTAAAGGGATCCTTCAAGAGAGCTGGAGAGGAAATTTTACAAGGACATGTAGTGATAGGACAAGGGGTAAGGATGTCTTCAAACTGAGACATCGTTGGTAGGTATAAGAAAGAAAATCTTTCCTCTGGGGGTGTTGAGACACTGGAACAGCTTACCCAGAGTTGTGGATGGAAGTGTTCAAGGCCAGATAACCTGGTCTAGTGAAAAGTGTCCTTGTGCATATCAGGGGGGGGTTTGTATGAGATGACCTTTAAGGTCCCTTCCAGCCCAAACCATTCTCTGATTCTCTGAAAACCTGCTGAATAGTTGCTTCCAGTATGAGCCCTTGGAGTCTTTCCCTGGCTCCTGCATCCATCCAACAAGATTATTTGCTTGAATTTTATGCTGCTGTTCCCAATATGTAGGTTGTCTTTATGTCTGTTCTTTATCAATCTGATGATGAGCTCTATTATTTGTTTTCTTCATTTATTTGCATGATTTGTGATTTTCACTGTGTGTGTTAAAAGGAGTTACGACTTCAGATTTGAACTGCTTCTCTCCTCCAGGGAGAAAGAGAAGAAGGATCCAGGGAGAATGCAGGGTATTTTATTTATAATGGACAAGCTATTCATTTATACTCAAATTAAGTACCATTCTGGTCATTAACCTTTGCTTTCATTCTTAATGATATCTTTTGTTGTCTAGACAGATTATGTTTTCTTTGGCTTTACCCAATGAACTTCAGCATTTTTGAAGTATTTTTTACATGTCAAGAAAAAAATTATCTGCACTATTGAAAGTGTTCAGAATAGATGTTGTGATTAAGTAGCTAGTAATCTAGGAATTACAAGACATTCCTGTGGGACTGATTGAGCTTTAAACAGAACACACAGGCAGAGAATAGGTAAATGCAGGCAAGCTGGTTCTTGGGCTAAGGGAGGGAACATGTGGAAAAAAATCTGGTCATAGGGAATGTGAAGAGACCCACTAGTATTAGCTAGATGAAACAGTAAACTCTTTTGTGCTTAACTAAATATTCTAGTACATGTTTTGGATTATCTGCCTCTGTGTAAAGTAGGTGTTTTTGAAAGCTTTGAATTTTAAAAATCAGATGCCGTTTGGTTTGAGGGTTTTTTTCCCACTGTAATATTAGTGTCAGATTCATAGAAATTTGAGACAAACTTTCGGGTGCGTAGAAAAATGTGCATTTTGCAGTGCAAAGCATTAACAGAAAGGATCCTCATGATATTCAGGGTATTTCTCTATTAAACTGCAAGTGCTGATGTGAGTGTTTGCCAGGCATGTTTTTCAGGAGAAAATACTCCCAACTCCAGCTTTCAGCCAAAGTAGCCTCGGCACACCTGAGAACAGTGACAAGCACCAAAAATCTTTTAAATTTGTGATGGTATTAAGAACTGAGCAAATATGTTTACCATGTCAGCAACTTTAAGAGTATGCAGTTTTTAAAATCAGATAGTTCTTTCCTGAGCTTAGGGATAAGAAAAACAAGTAAAGTTTGCTTCCTTCTATATACACTAGAAAGACATAGGTTATATGTAGGGATTAAAAAATGGTAATAAGCTATAAACTATTCCTTTCTGGGAGCTGGTAATGCTAGACCATGTAGTGGAGTTGTGCCCCAATGTTGCTCATTGGATTTCTTACTTCTCTCCTGATAATTACTTTGCCTGTATTTGATTTGTGAATGTTCTGATGAATAAAAATATCATACTCCTTTAAGCCGTCTTTTCCTGGGATTTTGCTGTGTTTACATTCGTGTTTACATGCTGTAGGTAGTTTTCTTTGGTGTTATATCTGCAGCTTTATTTAAAAGCAGCCTTTTTCTTCTGTTGTAGGTTAAGTGCCATATGGGAGTCATTAATTCATTTAAAATATCTTCAGGCAGTCCATAATAACACAGATAAAAGTATAGATCCTATAGATTCCCTTCTTGACTTGATTCTGTGCATGATTTAAATCATGGACAAAAAGATATCCAACCCCTTTCTGTTGCAGCTCTAAAACAATTTTGTCTGATACAAACATAAAAAAATCTGACACTGAATTTTGTCTGGAACTGTTTTTTAGCTACACCTGCATCTGTTCTGAACTCTGTAAAGCAGCCAGTGGAAAGTATAAATTACTGATTTCCACTGATTCTGTTCTGCTGAGAACAGGATTAAGTATCTAATGGGAACAGGAGAGGAATCTTCCCAATTTCTCTATACTTCTATGCTATGAGCAAAGATATTCCTAAACTTCAAGGATACATAATTTTGTGTGGCAAGTGGTGTAGTGGCTTAGAGCTCTTGCTTTGTGAAAAGCACTTTAGACATCTGTGACATGCCAGATCTGAACAGGACTCTACAATGTGCAGTGCTGAGGTGCTCCCTTTGGAAATTAAAAATGTTCCGCTCCAAATGAGAATGAACCAAGTGTCAGTTCTCTAATTCAGAATCACCTGTTACCTAAATGCATGCTGAAATCTCGGTTTTAGAACACAAATAGTGACTGCTTAGGGTTTGCTTCTACTGTGATTGTGTGTGTTTGGATCATAACTGCACTACAAAAGGGAAGCTCTCTGTGTAAATGGCTATTTCTGTCAACAAGTTTTGGAAGAAACTTGTTTTCTCTAACCTTCTGGCTGCACCTCCTTTTTTTCCCAATTCTCCTTCCCATTCCACCTGCTGGGGTCGGGGTGAGCAAGCCAGCAGCGTGGTACTCAGTTGCTGGCTGGGATTAAACCTTGACACATACAACACCCCATATTATGGGGGCAGTGATGGTATCAGTGTGGATACCACCAGCGTGGCTCTTGTGCTCTGTGTTGCACTGGCCTTCTGATTTGGCCTTCCTGAACTTCCACTCTCTTCGACTTAAAGCTGCAGGGTGTCACCAGCATGTTCTGCCAAACCACAGTCTGCTCCTTCCTTGCACCTGGGCAATGTAGAGCTGACAAGAGGTGCCTGCATTGGTCTGTTGATCCCATGAAACTGATTTATCCTACATCACTGAAATTTTAAAGCTGTCATTTCTTACTAGCTGGAGGGAGGCCATGGCCCAATTGTATACACTTGACCTGCATGTCCTGAAGGTAGCTTGAAATCTAGTTCTAAATTCATCTAGCTCTGTGGGGAAATTTTTGATCATTGTCAGGTTCTGGTGTGCAGGTCTGTTCTGCTCCTTGTCTTCTCTATGCAGCTTTTGCAGTGTGCTGCATTAGCTGTGCCAACACAGGAAGCAGAAGGGACAGGAGGGGCTACAGAAGTTGGCTTAACCAGTATAGCCAAATATAAATGCAGATGATATCTTTAGTAAGGCTGTTTGGCTATGTATTTTGCTGTTCATTTAAATTAATTGTGGATGCTCAAGAGGCCCAGAAATGTTGGTTGTTCCATATAAAAGTGAAGTTACATCTTGTGGAAATGTACAGAAAAACAGACATTCTCTGCTTTTTTCTTTTGTTTGCTTGCTCTTATCTTTTACACTTAATTACACTTAAGACCTGATAGCTTCCATCCAGCTGTTGTGGCCATCCCACTGCTATAATTATAACACTATCTGTACTTAGCTTTAGTCTCTCCTTATGGTCCGTCTCTAGGATGCTACTAAAGTGATGCAGTTTCCTTGATTCTTTGAGATAAAAGGAAACTATTTACCTAATCTCAGAGTAGATTTTTTTCCAGAAAATACCAGATTTCACCAGCTGCAAGTGTTAAACCAATCTGGAAACCTTACTGAGTTGGAAGGGCTAAAGGAGGGGATATTTCTTACTGGTGCTTACTGTATGTCTTTCCCAGACTGTGAAAATTAAACTTTCACTGCGTAAGTCAAAGCTAGGCAGTCATAAGTAATGGTCATTATTTGCTATTATCAGCAAAAGTCTCTTGGTGTTTGGAAAGGTTTCTGTCAGGCATCACAATTTTGTAAAAGCTGCAAGTGTTTGGAGAGAAAAATCAATTTTGATTTTGGGAAGGATGGGAGACAGTGCTTTCTTACTCAGTAAATGTTTTGCTTGTGCATTTTATTTGGTGCAATGGCTTACAAATACTTACTACTTCTGTGAGCCCCATCTTTTACTCAGTGTAGTGGATTCTGTTATTCTCCTACTAGTAGTTTCACTACTGAAACTCAGTGGAAGACAGCAGGATTTTGCAGCTGTTACTGAATGATTATTTGTGATTGTATCCCAAAAGGAAGGAACTGAACTTAACTCTGAGCTGAAGAATGAATTTGAAGGTCAGACAGATAGGGTCATTAGAAAACAGTTTCACTGATGTAAGTTGGCTGCATTTGGGGTCACCAAGGTCAGTATCAGCACAGAAAGGCATTTTGCAGTTCCAGTGTACCTGCTAAAGAACTTAAAATTGACTTACCAATTAAATCAGTTCTTGGAAGACTGAGGTGATGTCTTCCTCCTAATTTTTAGAGTACAGAAGAATTGCTACCAAATCTCTGGAGATTCCAAGGATTTTTTTCTAACCTGCAACTCACATCTCCATTTCCTTTACCACTTACTGATGAAAGCACACTTGGAAGACTTGCATTTAGGAATGTGTGGCATGACTTCCAAGTCATCTTCCCATTGCCCATGTCAGAGCAACAGAACAAATGATGAGACAGCTCTTGCTTCTTAGATCAGTTCTTTGTGACATATCTTTGTAGCGTGAAAAATAATCCCCCTCAAGTCTTTTATTTCTTTTTTTTCTTTTTTCCTTAAGAAAAATTAATTTTAAAGCAGCATTTGGAGCATCTGTTTCTGATAACTGTAGTTTGAACCTAGATCTTCATAAGAAGTTCGGTTTTGGGGTTTGTTTCATTTTGTCTTTACTGGAAGTAGTATTTAAATCAATTTACTTTTTTTCAAAAGTAAATTTACAGAAGTAACGGTGCTACTGCACATTGAAAATAAGAAGTTCTATTTGCAAACTCCCATCACTTTCACTCTCATGTAAAGGTTGGCATCGTGCAGTTCACTCTGGCAACTGCTCACCAAACAGGCCACAATAGCGGTCCAGATTTTCTAGAAGAAAATAGGCGTTGAATGAATTGAAACTCATGCATGATCCATTATGCACTAGATCCATGAGTTTCAACCTGTGAAAATAATTTGATGAGTAGCAAACCTAATAGCTTGCTTTATCTTCAATTAATCACCATCCCACAAGCTTAGAGCATGTTCAGGATCCCTCAAAATTATGTAATAACTATATAAATAGACCATTAAACTCTGTTTGAGAAGACACAGAAGAAACTAAAAGAGGAAGGAAAATACAACTAATGGGAGTCAAGAACTGATTTTTTTTTCTGCTGACTGTTCTACAAAAAAAAAAAAAAGAAAGGTCTCATTTGAAAATGGGATGGGCAGAAGCTGAGAAATGGGTCTCTCTCAGGCACATTTATGTATTATCACATGATTCATTATGAGCACTCTAAAAACTCAGTGGCACCAAGATAGTTCTGGAGATATTAATCTAGAGAGGGCTGTCCTTTGTTCTGATTAAACCCTTTCATAAAGGGTAATTGAACTCTTAAGTTTTTAGTTGTTCTTTTGAATATATTTAATCTTGATTAGGGCTTGTAGATTTATTGTGCCTTCAAGTACTGAATAAAAAAGTTAGTGGCTAACTTGGGAGTTTTCTCTTGTTCTCTTGCTTTTTCTGAACAGTAAAGAGGCAGAATGTCATGCAGGTAATTGCACTAGACTGAATGGATTGCCCTCGGGTGCTGGAAAAGGTCTAAGTCTATTGCAAGGCAAGATGATTGTGATGAATAGGGAGCAGAGGGCCTGTCAAGGGAGTAAATCAGTTAGTGAGTCAATGGAAATGGCTCTGATAAATGAATGGATGTCAGTATTAAATCAGTTGGTGGAAAACATTGTTATACTCTGGGACAAGGATAAACATTTCAATAAAATACAGGATGGCAGTTTTAGCTGAGTTCAACTATGGTTTTCTAGTCAAGCAATTAGCTTTCTGGGATGATTGCAGTTTTTTGTTTGTTTGCTTGCTATTTTGCTTTACTTGAAGAGAAATACAGTGATCCCCATTTTTTCTACTTGTTTTTGTATCTTTGCTGGCAGATAAATTGGCATGATATTTATTCTGCAGTAATAACAGTATAGTACCTTTAGTGTATATGCTGGTACTGCAACTTTGCTACTGAAATAAAAGCATTAAAGATAATTAATAAATGTCATTTTGTTAGACTGCCTTTGTTCCATGTAGCTTTAGTTACAATGAAAATTACCAGACTTAGAATGCTTCTAATAACGCAATAATTTGTGTTATTTCTTGATGTAGTTTATCAGTCAGTGCAACAGAGAATATTCTTGGTTTACAATTAAGCTCTAATTATTCTTTTTTCCTGCAGTTCAATAGTTAAAAGTTCCTATAGTAAAACTGCATTCTATAGTTACAAGAGTATTCATAAATGATAATGAAAGTTGGATGACATACAAAATAGAAAATAGTCAATATTATAAGGATATTGCAATTTATACAGTTCTTTGCAACTGAAATAAACTGTCCTCTGCTCTGTTGGCATGTCAGTTTGAAAAAAAAAACAACAAACCAAAAAACCATGCACCCTCTAAAAACTGAAATCAGTGAGATTTGTTTGAAACTCAGAGTAAAATTTGTCCCCAAGACAGCAGACATTTTTACAGGAGGAAAACTTCCATCCCTTCATGCTCCTAATGGCAGGGACTTTTATCAGGTGTGCAAGTAAAGTGTGAATCCAATTTCAGTTTTCTTTTGTCTTCATCCCACCACAGGAGGATTTTCTTTATTTCTCAGTAACATCATCTCATTGATCAAAATATAAGCTCTAGGAACTTGCCCCTTTTTTGTATGCTATATTAATTTACTCTGGTGTGCTGGATGAGCCTTCATCTCAATGAAATTTCTGTTTTAATATTTAAATTAAGTAGCATTTAGTTTATTTTTTTAAAAAAAAAAGGCTAAAATGCTTTGAAGTATGTGTTAAAAATGGTCATATGTCACATGAGAACTGAGGTTTCTAAATACTTTTAAAGCACTTACATTCAATATCCCATGTTCTCTTCTGGGGAAAGGCCCACAGCTGTTGTATGACCACTGTATTAAGACAGGTCACTAGATAAAAGGCAAAATGAAGGAGAAGACGTTTTGTAAATTGATGCAGTTGCTGCATGAACAAGTCCTTCCCTTTATCTTAGGATTCATCTTAGTTGTTTGTATTTGGGGCAGTGACAATCTCTGATCTCCTGCAAAGGGGCATGTGGCACTCTCCATCAATGAATGCTGGCTGCTGCACTCTTAGCTTACAGTTGCCCCCTTTCTCTGACAGTCTTGGCTGTATTTTGGCGGAAGTATGGAGAAATAGAAATGCCATTTCATTTTTTAATGTTCTGCCATGCTGCAGTGTCCCAGTTTCCCGTAGATATCTGTTGGCTGTGCTTCACGTGTGTACTTTCATCAAGGTTTCTGGTATCAGTATTCCATTATAGACTTCCTGCTGCACAGGAGAACTTGATTCACTGTTACTTACTGTAGCTTTTGTTTTCCTCTTGTTGGCTGGCTATGTTTTCTCCTTTCATGTGGTATCATTAAGTCAATGAGTTGGGCAACTCACCACAAGTTATCCTTTTCAAACTCTTTTGATATCCCCTATTTATTTTTAGTGTTGCTAGATTAAATGGTTCTGTAACTATATTTGTTCAGAGGTGATTTCAGGGAGGCTAATTACATTAATAACAGGTGGGAATTCCCATGGGATTTTTTCCAAATGTTATTTTTGCTTCTTGTTTCTTTACAAAAATTATAAAGAATTGCCTATAGAACATTAATCTGTAGCTGTGGAGAATAGTAAAAAACCTGCAGTTTATGTGATTGCCAGCTTCTACATAGCATTTAGTGGAAAACTCAAGTTTTCTTTTTGGTATGATTTGAGAGACTGCAATGCAGCAGAACATTATGCTACAGAAAGCTCTATTGTGTCGTATGAATAGACAGACATATTGTCAAGAGTTTTTTTGACCCATTTAGATGTATATGGAAAGCACTTGAAATAACTAAGTAGAACCAGCTAAGGAAGCAATAAAAAAATGAATAATAGTGCAGTATAGTAAACACAAAATGGGCTAATTATAGTCTGAAATCAAATACTGTAGTTGGATTTCCAAATTTTTAGTGTGCAGCTGTTCATTCTGGCTCTAGAAGAGAACAGGAATTGCAGTCTGCAGCAGAAGGAAGCTTGTTGTGCAGAGGATCCAATACTGTATCTTTTGTGATCCCAACTGGAAATGACATTGTAAAGATAATGCAATATGGTTTCAGCCAGACTGGCTTACATTTATTTGTGGACCTCATCAACTTTTTCTCTTTAGTTCTCCTCTTTCTTCTTCTGTTTGCCTTGGTTCTTGTCTTCCACAATATTTTGTGAATATATATGGTAAGTCATCTTCTTGAGTAATTGTCAGTGTGGTTAACCCTTTCACTTTGTTACAGACTCTAAAGTGCATTGGCAATTAATTTTCAAACCTAAAGCATTCTGTAGTATTTTTCCATGTGATCTTGTTCATTATTAAAATCTTTAAACACTTAGACTTAGGTTAACTGCCTGGTTTTCTGGTTTCAAGTTCAAGCCTTCATCTAGGGAAGCTTGGGACGTTGAATTCAGAAAAGATTCAATTATACTCTAATCAGTTTCTGTGTTTATAAGATGCCTTTGCCACAGGTGGCATCACTTCTTATCAGACTAGTGAGGGTCTAGGTAGTGCTTGAAGCAACACCACAGCCTCCAAATCCCAATGCTCAGCAAATACACATCTCTCTGATCAACAATAGACAGTGAGCTCATAGCTTATCAAGCATGAGACTGAAATTCCAGCTTAATTCTTCAGGAAACTTCCTCTATAATTTTGTTGAACTTTCTTGGTTTTCCATTCCTCAGCACTAGACATTAGGAAAACGTCTATAACAAATTTTTGTATCTGAAAATATAAGAAGATTGTTTGAATCTGGTCATGAAATGTTTAGATACTATGGTAAAAGGATCCTAAGGCTCTATAAAAAGAAACACGGCAGGGTCTAGACTTTCATGTGTCCTTCCTTAATACAAAGAGAAGAGACATGAAGGTCTGAACTTTTGTGTGTCCTTCCTTAATTTAATTTTCAGTTACATTCTTTTGCCTATTTGGAACAATCAGTTGAAACCCAAAGGTTTCCCTGCTTTCCTCATGCGGAGTATGAAAAACAGGAGGTTGTTAATTTTCATGTTTCTCAGTAAAGTTAAAGTTTAAAAAGAAAAACCAAACCAAAACCAATTTAGTTACTGTATAATTTTGAAGTATTGTAACTCAGAGTGCCAACTGGTGTTAAATCCACAATATGGAATAAGTTCCCTTTTGTAAAAGTGACACTTGTGAAATATCTAAACAGATTGTTTGCTTTGTAGGTGGTGGACTGTGCTTGGGATGAACTAGTCAAGATCTATACTCCATCATGTCTGGCAGTTCCTGTTTAGAAGAGAAGACAATCTGACACCCCAGGAACCTTTCTCTCTTCCCCCAAACCAGGCTTGTGCTAAAGCGTCAACAGTGTCTCTTTATAAGTAAAACTGCTTGAATGGAGTGTTGTGCCCTTGAACATGTGGAGACTTTAGGGCTTGGTTTACTGTACAGGTAGTACTTGAACTAACAAAATATTCCACAGCTACTCAGTGGCTGAAGAGTGGCCATAGCAGATTTCTATCAGTGGTGTCTTCAGAGCTGAATAACCAACACCAGTTTGAGATCTGTATGGCTAATGATGAGAGAGGCCTGAATCTTCTGTTCCTTATAAAGATTAAAAGTAACTGGCAGTTTATTTTGAGATGTCACTGTAGAAAAGAAAAGAAAGGAAAAGAAAGGAAAGGAAAAGCAAATAAAGGCTTTTTACTGCAAAGTACTGTAATGTCAACTGAAGTTTGTATCACCCAGATGCATTTATGTTTTGCTGTGAGTCACGTTGCATTATTTTCTTTTGCAATATGATGCATTTACTCTTGATCGACAGTAAATGTCATAGTTTATAGCCAGCTGATTTGTTTGACCTTTTTGACTGCTGCTTCACAAAGATGGTAAAGATTATTTTCATATATTTTTCCTTTAGATCTCTTTGAGTAAAACAGTTGAAGTTATGTAGAATGATATTCTGACAATAGGAAAATGGTTATGAAAAAATGAAATATATACAAAACTAATTGGATCCCAATTCTCAAGATTTAGAGATGGGGCAACCATCTCTTCTACTGACTTGTGTTCTATTTTAAGTTGGAAAGTTTTTCCAAGAAATAGAAGAGGAATTTGGCCATATATCCAGTGTTTCTGGACCTCTGACAGCCTGGCCAAAGTGAGAACTGATGTCCAGACCAGCTGAGCTATATACATGCAGATTAACTGCATGATAAAAGCATTGGAAGATCCAGCATGGCCAAACTATTGCAGTCACTACAATATGCACAACCTGTTCTAGCTATGTTGAATACTTGGCATTCTCCGTTTGACCCCTCAGCTCACATTCTGGTTCTTCCATCTAAGTTTTCTGGGGCAAGTAGAGATGTTCAGATGTTATGTTTCTCCAAACACCTCTGGATAGTGTTTTGGGATCAAACTGTGATAGTACTGCAGCACTTACTGGTATATGTTAGTCTTCTCTCCTGGTTTCCTTCTAGCCATTTTTTTTACCTTCTTAAAACAGTCTCCTTTCTGCTGTTAGCCCATGTCAACTACCACTACCATCAAAAGACTCTTGCAGGTTGGGTCTTTGCAGATTTCTGGTCAGATTTTCATAGTGTGCTGTCAATAAATGCTCTACCCTTCTGGGCTGCAGCAATCATAGATCAACCAATAGCAGACATGGCCAGATCTGCTGGATGCTTTGAAGCAATGAAGGAAAGAACTCAGCTGAGCTAAGACCTGCAAGTTACAAGGAAAGAATGATTGTTCTATCTTGGAGAAAGAGCCACAGAACTAACAGGTAGCCACAGGGAGATATGCTTGTATTGATGTGGTATATAGGTCTGGACAGGAAGGAACTTTCTTCTACAACATAGTAATTTGGATCCCAACTGGATCTTGTGTTTTTCTTGGTCAAATGCAAGCTGCCCCCAGACTGACATCTTTTTGAGCTGAATTAATAACAAAAAAAAAAAATAGATTTTATCTTTTTTTATGACAGTGTGCTGTACCAAATCCCAAACGTTTATTGCACTTTAATTCTGTGTGCTGAGAAATAATGCAAAATAAAGCTGTGCTGCATGCAGCTTTCAGCAGTACCATGGGCCATAAAATCTAATTTTAGGCATTAAAATTGATTATTTCAACTTCAATAGTTCCTCCACTCTTCTGTTTTATCTCCCTTTTCTGCTTCGATTACAAGTTGCTTGTCTGAGTGGAACATTTTGGTGGCAGGTGTGTATTTTATATGCATGTTTCTGGGGGGACGGAGAGAGTGGGTTATTCCAGAATGCTGCCATAGCCTATCAGTTGGAAGGGCAAATTTAGAAAACCTAGGGCAGGGGGAAAAATTAGGAATTCTGAACATGCACACTCAGCACATGGATTAAATCTTTCCTCAACTGCCTTTTCTCCCCTCATGTCCTGGTTAGCTTCAGTGCTGAGGGTTGCTGTATCCAGATTTAATTCTCTTGAAAGATGAGCACATCCAGAAGATGCACATAGTAAATAAAAACTGTGGCCTTTAATCTTCCATGTGATCTTTGAATGGTGAGAATGTGCTGTAACATTTCTGCACTGTAACAGAAAAAACAATTTGGCAATAGTTGTTGCTGATTCTTAATTCTCAGGGAATATTTGCTGTAGTTGTTTTGAAGAAATACATTTTATGACCAAGATATTAGCTTCCAATATTTTTTTCATCTACTGAAACAGTTAACAACAACAATTTAAAAGATGTAATATGTTCTACTTTCAGACTTGCTCCTGTGAAAAAATTTGTTTTATTTAAGTCTGGGTTTCTCTTTGGTTCAAGAAACATATTGATTAATCAAGTTCTAAAGGCATGGATTTGTTGTTCTATAATGCTATTAAATTAATTGCACACAGTATCTTTGGCTATACTCTTGTGTTCACTTCCCCAATTAAGAAATGTTGTTCAAAAAGTAAATACTTCTTATCTCAGAAGATACTGAGAGTATCTTCTAAGAAGAGTATCGTAATCATGGTTTACTTCATGTATGAATACTGGATGACAGTCACATTTTTCCCCTGTACTGTACATAAGCAGAGACCATACTATGCAACTTTTCCTAGCTGTGTGTCCCATCAGCTCTTCATTTTCATCAAGGAAAGCTATTTTAAATTATTCTTTGTGTCTGCTTTTGCAGAGTATGTGTCAGTGATGAAGTGATCTGTTTCTTCTAGCCAAGTACAGTGCTGGTCTCAAATTTTGCTGCATAAGCAGGTGTACTGTGCCTTTCAGTAGTACTGCTCAGCTGTGCTCAGGGTCATGGGATGTGAAATGGATACAACTCTACACAATTCTTCCCTGATTGACCTCATGGTTGCATTAAACTCTAATTAAAGCAAATTTTCCATTAAACATTTTATTAAGATCTTTACCATTTTCATCCAAGAAGCCTCTATAATAAAAATCAATGCCCTTAGGAAGACACCAGTTTGCTGAAGTTTTTGTTTTCCTCTCATATGTGTCATTGGTGAAATGCAGAACGGAGCGTCATTTGCTTTAAAGGATGAGAGTTAAGGTATCATAATCATCTCATCAGGGTAAGGAAGCACAGAGCCATTCATTGCAATGATCTTCTCCATTGCAAGGCCAAAGCTCTTGAACAGAGTCAGTGTATGAACTGAGCAGCCACCATTCCCTCTGGACACATGAACAGCCAGTGTGGGGAAAGTACCTTCCCTGCAGTTTCACCTCTGATGATGTCTCCTAGTTGCTTTATTCAATTCCTCCCCAGTGAAGAGCAGGAGAACATGTTGTGGGACTCTGAAGTGGTGGAGAGGCAGTGGGAGGCTAATCCCAAAGTGGCCTCAATCCATGTTGAGAAGGGTGGCTTGCAAGGGACAACAGCTTCCTCTCCACCTCCCTTTCCTGTCTACAGACTGAATTAGGAATACCATGAGAGATGTTGCAAAAGAAGCTGCCCTTACAGCACAGGTGATTTCCAAAAGATAGGATTTGGTAGTTGAACACTTGACTTTCCAAGCTGAGTATTGGTGCAGCCTCTCCTTGAGTTCTTCATTCAGTTCTGGGCCCCACAATTTAAGGAGGATGTGACGGTCCCTGAATGCATCAAGAAGCATATCTCAAAGCTGGTGAAAGGGCTGGAATGCATGTCCTGTGAGGAGAGGCTGAGGGCTTTGGGCTTGTCTAGTTTTCAGCAAAGGGGACTGAAGCATCACTTTCTGATGCTTCCCAAGGAGGGCAAGTGGATAGGGAAGTGCTGAGCTCTTCCCTTTAGAACTCAAGTGATAAGATGCATGGGAATGGTTCAAAGATGTACCAGAGGAGGTTTAGACTGGACATTCAGAAGCATTTCTTTATTAAGCAGGAATTCAGCACTGGAACAGGCTTCCTAGAGAAGTGGTCGATGTCCCAACCTTGTCTGTGTTAAGGAGGCATTTGGAGAATGCCCTTAACAACATGATTTAATTTCTGGTGAGCCCTGAATTGGTCAGGCAGTTGGACTAGGATGATCATTCTACATTCCTTACAGGTGAAATAGTCTATTAAAATTTTTGTTTCTGATACATTTGTTTTTCTGTTTCAGTCACCGAAATATTTAGCCCCCAAAGCAGTTTTGCAGCCTGATACTATGCAATGTCAGAGATTCACTTCTCTAGTGATAATTTCACTGGTGAGCTGACAAAATTGTTTCTGCCAGAGGATACACTCAGGTACAGTCCGAATTACTACAGTATTTCCAGAAAGCACAGTCTGATTTTTTTTCCATGTGCTCTTACTTGGCAGGTTTCTTTTCTCCCCTGTGCAAACACTGTCAAGGTGATCCACACTTTGCTATAAATTGTGTTGCATGTGGGCTTGGGGTGAGTCCAAGTAGAGGCTGATGTAAATGTGTTGGCACATTTCTCCAGTGGGTTCTGAAACCAGACTTGGTCTCCAGCACCTATGGTTTCTTTTCCTGCATTACCAGTTTTCATCTTCAGACACTCATTCTTAATGCATACCTCATTTTCTCCTTTACCCTGCCTGCCCTGATAATGTTAAAAGAAGGCTCAAGATTATAAAGCAGCTCTGAATAAAAGTATAGTTTTTCCTTCCCTTGTGTTGCCTGACACTGCAGGAAACTGGTGGAGAGGACTGGCTGCCCGAGAGAACTGCTTTTGCTTTGCCTTTTCCTTACAGTCGATATGTTCTATTGCCACGTCCTCTTAAAACTTTCATCTGGAAAGTCGAGACATGCTATCAGCTTATTTAAGCTTTACCAGACTTTAAAACTTCACTTTTGAAAGCTGTGTGACTACCAGTTTTTGGTGATTTCTCAAGTCACTTCCCTCTGCTAGAACCCGGTTCTCCCTGCTTCTTAGCAGCGGTTCCCGTCTCTGCCGTTCGCAGCCCGAGAATGCGCTCCCTCGGATAAGCCGAGGAAGCACGGGGGGCACTGGGAGGGATGCTGCCGGCAGGCTCGACTGATGTTTTTGCCCGGGAGGCCGTATACTTCTGGGGAGTAGGAGAAGCGGAACTCCCTGCCTGGGAACGCGCGAGCCTGCGCTGATCTCCCCGCTCCGGGAGAACTTCGGGTTTCCCACGGCTCTTCCACGTTATTTTCGGGCCGGTGGCACTCGGCTGCGGAGCTGCGGGCGCCCCGCGGCTTCCCCCGCGCGGAAAGCACTCGGTGCCCGCTCCCGCTGCCCGTCCTCCTGCACCCGAGCAGGGTCGGGAGGGCATGCGGACAGCGGAAGGCTTCCCATCCCCGCAGAGCCGGGCATGCTCCGGGGCATACCGCGGTGCGAACGGGAAACACGGGGGCGGGGGCGGCGGGATGGGGGACACCGACCGCGGCGACGCAGACACTGGGGATGGCGTGGGGACTCACCGGGGGCGGGGAGGGGACGCGGATAGGAGGGGAGGCAGCGGGGGGGGGGCGCGGGGGGG
>VZUI01095266.1:0-11271 GCA_013401135.1 Cettia cetti
CTATTCCCAAATCTTTGCCTGAAAGCCCTTAATTGCAAAATTATAGTAATTTGGAGGGAAGGGGGGTTACATTCTCCATTCCAGGGAAAACTCCTGTTTTCCCCTGGCAGATACCTGTCTCTAAACCAGGACAGCCTGATAGTCACTCAAGGCAGCACCATGTTTTGACTTCCCTGCTTGCAAAGCAGAATCAGCTACTGCTCTGCTCCACTTCCCCCTCTGCCCTATTTTGCCTAATAGATCCCAGGAGACAGGAAGGCAACATTAGAGCAACACAGCAACTTCTGCAGATTTTCTCCCGTGCAGAAGGAAAAGTAACCAGGTGGCTGAGGAAAGAGGGAAGAAAACTGCTCAGCCTCTCCAGATGCCAGCCCAACCCACCCTGCTGAACTGGCACAGGACACAGAGTGGGACAGCACAGACCCACTGCAAATCTGCCAAGAGAAAATTAGAGAATTGCAAATTTATCAGTAAGTTACATGCCATGCCCTAAAGGAATGTAACAACTGGAGAGTAAAATTTACCATCCCATCCTGAAATAAAGGCAAATGAGGTAATAACACTTCATACAGAGTGCTGTACAAACTATGAATTACTTACATAAATCCATTCTCTCTCTGGCATTTTTCTAGTGTGTTCTTAATCAAACTTCCTAATTTCCTAAAGAAAAGATGTCCAGAAGGTTTGGCAGTAGTCCCAGGTCCTTTGGTTTCTCCATATTCTTTGCACAATGCTTCAGCCTTGGCAAAAACTTTGCAAGAAAGAAAAGAAATAAAAATTATTTACAGGACTCTCTTAAATCATGGTTCTGCTGTACAGTGCTTCAGTCTTAGTAGACACCAGAATCCATTCAGGCCTCTTTCTTTTTAGAAACAAACCCAAACTAGTTCAAAGACAGCACTTCCAGCCAAGATTTACTGTGCCCAACAAGTGACTAGGAACAGGAAGAGAAAAAAAAAAAAATAGCTTTTGGGGTGGGAAGATGCAGGAAAGCATTCTTATGTGCGGGGCAAAATACAACAATAAGCTCAAGAACTGTGCCACATAGGAGGGAAAAACAGAGGGTATGAAGGTGTCCACACACAGCTGATGCCCCAAACCAAACAACAATAACCAAAGTGGAGTGGGAGAAGAAGCACTCTTCTCTGAACAGCAGAACAGTATTTGTTTTACTCCAAGAAATCCAACTAAGTTTGTTCTTAATAAATTTTTGATTTATTTTTAAAGCTAATATTAACATTTCAACTTTGGAGATTTCAGCATTGGGGTAGAACTAGCTTTGAAAAGAGAAGACTGGGCAGAAGACTTTGAACTACTGCAAACTTGCCTGAATATACTTTACAAATGAACAGAAAATAAGTAAGTTACTGAAACCTGTTTAAAAATTAACAAGCAAGATCTAGATTTACTGTTTGACCTCCAAAGAAGAAATGTCTGCACTATTCTAACATATAGACCAGAAAACAGGATGACCAGACCACTGGTTTTTCACTGTATATTGCAGGCAGCTCAAAGCCAATCTTTAAGCCAGGCTGAGAAGTGAAGATGAAATCTTCTGCAGCACTGTTATGAAAGACAGTCTTTGGTAAGACAAAAAAAAAAACCAAAAAATACACTGTCTCTATTGAAAGGTGTGCTGGATTTCCATCAGGTGACAGAGTCTTTATGGGAGAACAAATTAACAAAATACAGCAAAAGGGAACAGGCACAGCCTCACCAGACCCCATACTCCAGTCTCAAGCACACTTACATTTTTCTGATTCCTGCAGAGATCTGATTGCTTCCCCACATTTATCACTTGCCAGCAAAGTCTGGCCATGGTAACAGTATGCCTGAAGGGAGAGGACAAAATCATTATCAACATCACTGGGCACTTCCTGCACCAATTCCCTTCTCCTGCTCCCTAGAGCAGCTGCAGCTCTTTGAAGCTGCCATTCCCTGCAGGGAGTTGACAGCTGGAGAATGCAAGTCAAAGCAGCATTCACTGAACCATTAATGCAGTTCAACATGAACACTGTGAACCAGAAGCATGAAGATGACCCGACCTGTCTCAGCTCTCACCAAGAGTAACTGAGCTGCACGAAGCTGTTTGACCTGAAGCAGCAGCACAGGCCAGCCCCAGCTCTCACTGTGGCCATGTGCAGCATCAAGGCCCAGCACAGAAAGAGAACGAACCCCAGGCAAGTTTACAAAGCTAAGACTGAGAACTAAAACTACCTGAACACTCTAAAACTCCATCTGCAACAGACAGCACTGAATCTGGAAGAGATTACGTGTTCTGCTGTCTGAGATATTTTGTCACAGTCCAAATGACTTTTCCACTCCAAAGAGTCCCATTCCTTCACACCTGTGCTTAAAGGTGGTATTGTATTGCAGTGAGAATGGAATTCCTGTTGTCTATCATCAGGAGTTGAGTTGAACTAGTGAATTCAATAGGTGAAGGAACAATCCCATCAGCTAATGCCTACCCTGTCCCCGCTTCCTTTGGTGTCTGTTCTCACAGTACAAATCTATCCAAATCTGCCATTGCCCAGATCACTCAGATTTTAAAAAAATGAGAAGTACCACAACGCTGGCCCTCCCTCACCTCTCAAACCTGCTAATAAGGCAACCAGCTTTTAGCTACAAGTTCAGCCTAAGAGAAAGACAATGATGTAAACTACTTAGCTTGGGCCTTTTGTACAGTATAAAAAAGACAGATTATAGGCTGTGGCAGGCTACAAGACAGCAAATTGAGCAGCTGAGGATCTCAAGGGCACCACAGCACTTGCTAGGAGATCCATCAGGCAAATAGGGACAGATCTTGGAATGGTGCCTCTTGGTACTTGATGCAGTTTCATTCAGGGCCTCCATAAGGATGCTCAGCTCTGAACTGTGCCTAGGATCAGACTGTGATGTAGGTAACAGAGATGACCATTATGCTCAACCTGAATGGCTTCAATTAAAGATCTGTGATCACAACAAATCCATACTGCTGCAATTTCATTTGGCTCCACAAAACCAGTTCTAATGTCACTGACACTGCACAATTCCTCTTCACAGCATGGAGAGAAAGCCAAGGCAATACTTAGCCCCCATTCCCTATGCAACCCTTGGCAGACAGACAACAAGCTGTGACTGCTGCCACCCAAAGTACTTACGTAGGCCATATAGAAACAGCTCTTCAAGTTTAAGTACTTCCTCCATTTACCTGCATAGGTTGGATCCAAACTGGATAAAGTTTGATCTGTGAACACATATGTAAAGTTATTCTTAAGACATTTCCGAAAAGAAAAACCCCAAACACATTAAAAGACCAGAATTCTTAAACTTAGCAATAGATCCTAACTCTAAAGTATCCAGAAACAAGGGAAAAAATTACTCCTGCAAAAGCACAGAAAATCTAGGAAAAAAACCCCAAAAATATGCAGCTATCATGTAGTTGTCCCTAGAATCCCTGAAACTGCTGTCCACTAAGTCTGGATGGCTAATGCTCAGAGTATTTTTAGGCAGCATTTCAAAGCTTGTTCCTAGTTTAAGTTCCAGCAGTGACCTATAATGTGACGTATGTTACAATGTTCTCCTGACTCCCATACTTCTGCACTTCTCCCACTTGCCTCAGAGAGCCCAGATGTCAGCTTACTCATCTGGAAGATGGTACATAATGAACCCACCCCACTCTCCAGGCTCTGCAGCATGGTCTGCTGCCCAAAGGCAGCTGGAACACACTCCACTGACATCAGGCCATTTGTCTGCCGCTAGTCTGTCTTCCTTCACTAACATTTCCTACCATCAGCTACAGAAAAAGATCTCCACAAAACCAAAAAGCCTCATCAAAATACATGCTGATAACTGAAGCCTTCTATGTGTTAAATAGAAGCTAAATACACACTCCACATCCACCAAGAACAGCGTTAATATTGCAATTTATGGGTGGGTGAAGTACATCTGCTGGCAAGCGTGCATAAAGCAAGTCACTAAGGATACAAAACAAGACACTCACCAGCTTTTTGGTAGAAGTTGGCTGTTTCATAAGCAAGAGCAGCTATTAGGCCAGGATTGTGTTTCAGCTCAATAGCCCGAGCAATTGTCACTGAGAAAAAGTTCCACACCGAGGTTTAATTGAAATGTCCCATCACAACAAATCAGGAGAGGCATTTAGGGTTCTAAACCCCATGCACAAACAGAAAATAAATGTTGTGCAGCCAAACAAACAGCAGAATAAAGACAGATTGTTTCTTGGATAGAATGATTCCAATTTAATAGAAAAACTAAAGGAATGATAGCCTTAAGGTTAGCTCATAAACAGAAGCTGGACATATTTTAAAGTAAAGGAACTGGGAATTTATGTTAGGCAAGCATGGTGGTGAAAGGGTTACCTGAAAGGGGGAAATAAGAAAAAGGAGGAGCACCACACACAAGTTCTACCAAAGTGAAAGATATTCCATATTATAATTATAATATCAGACTGATTTTTGGCATTTTCCTTCTATAATTGTAATGTAATTTTCTTTAAAAGCAACCTGCCCCACTATGCCATAGTATTTCAGGAGAATAAAATACCCATGGCCTTGCTGCCAAGCAGAATTCATGAGACATCAGTGACCCACAAAGAGTTATTTCCCACACCCAACCAATGTATATTTGGAGGTACCTTCTTGAGCTTCAGCTTGACACTGTATGATGTAGGAGTCTAGAAGCCGAGCTTCTAAATCTCTTCCCTTTTCCACAGGTGTAATCAGTTTTGGAATGTGACTCTCCTAAGTACAAAGCAAGTCTCAGAGTTAGTTTAGGCCTCATACCAGTGCAAAACAAGTGCCTCATTCCTAAAAGGATGGGGCACACTGAGTGAAGGCCCCAAGACAGCACTGTAGCACATGACATGGGCACACAGACAAACCACTCTTCACTGCCACTGGGAATGAGTTGCAGGGATTGAGTGGTACCACAACATACCAATATCCCTCTGTTTCCTGTATCATTCAGGTGGTCTCAGGTATGTGTGTGTGGCAAAGGCCCCTCTGAGACAAAAAGTCTAGTATTTGGAGACACCTTGAAGAACAGACAGCAAAAAAAGTCCTTCTACCTTCAGGTGTTTAAAAATTCCAGCTGCTATCTTCAGGCTGCGGTGCACGTCTTTTGCTTCATCTTCTGTTATACTGAGAAAATAGAATGAATCAGTAAAATTACAGTTAGAAAGGGCCTCTAAGTGTCATTTTAGTGCCACCTCCTGCTTTGGGGCACCACAATTGGCAACAGCAGATCAGGTCAGTTATGGCTTTGTCTAGATGAATCTTAAATCCTTCAAGAATCAAGAGTCCACTAACTACCTAAGTGACCTGTCCCATGGCTGTGCCACCTTCAGAGTAAAGGAGCCTCTTACAGTGCCCAAGCATGAAATAATCATATAGAACTTGCTTGAAAAAAGAAAAGTAAGATCCTCTGTTGACTCTCAAGTCAAAGGTAATCTCAGTGTTAGAAGCCAAGTATTTAGAAATCTGTAGGGCTAAACATCAGCAGAGCTGTGATTCTGAGACTCTCAGTTTTGTACCTGGACATTGAGAGGGGGACTGATGAAGGGTTCACTGGCAACTGACACTTCTCTGTATCACAGTCACGTGGTACTGCTGCACTTGGTTTACAGAGGCAGGAAGGGATTGAAGTGCTCGTGTGTAAAGACCAACTCCCTCCTGGAACTCCTCTGTCTGGGCTGGACATGTCCCACAGCAGGCAACCCCCAGAACCTGCTGAATCTTTGGTGGAGTATTGCTGCAGCAGAATTGTTAAGAAAAAAACCCCCACTTACTCTTCTTTTCCAGCGAGTCTTGATGCATATTTTGTGTACCATAGAGCTACATTAAATCCCATGGAAACCAGTTCAAACACTGCATCCTGCTGGGCACTAAAGAAAGACAGACAAAACCCCAAAAAATTAATGCATCCAGTTTTGTTCTCACATCTCTCTCGGCTGATAGTTCACTTAGCAAAAGTCAACATTTCTCTCCATAAAACATTTTTCATTTAAGATGTCAACAATTTCCAATTCAGAACCTCCTACTTACTCAACTGCCTAAGAGAGACTCCAATTTTTTTATTTATTCCCTTTAAGAAGTCATGATTAGAATCTCCCACATTCAGATGCCCACCCTTCCCTTTTGGGAACTTTTATTTTAAAACTGTAACTTGAGATTTGTTTAGCTTTGGGTGTGGCTGAAATTTTTCCATCTCTTTTTTTTTTTTTTTTTTTTTTTTTCAATTGCACATTTTGCGGAAAGCCATGCCCTGGAATGTCCATTTTAAAGTTGTACAGCTAAGTTAATAAGTCAGAGTCTGTTAAAACTCTCTCAAATGAATGTTATTGCAAGTATTTATGTAACTGCAGACAAACAGCATGTGCAAATAGCAGGGAATTTCTAAAGCTAAAAACAGAGTCTTTGAAAAGACTGAACCTGCAATCACAAGCTCAGTATAGCTTAGGAACTAGCAAACCTTCTAAAAAGAAAGATGTGGGAGTGGGAAGAGTAATGTTGGCACAAGTACAAGAGTGTATGACCGTGAGAAAATTAGAAGGAAGTCCTAATCAACAGATTTTCTTCCATGGGGAATAAAAGCTTTAAGGATGTAAAGCACTTCTAGCTAAAGCTTGACAAATTTGTAGGCGTGGTTATACAACACAATTACCTCCAACAGCAAGAGAAAAGTGAATAATTCAGAAGGTTGGAGATCTGTATTCCTACTGGAAACAGATTTGTTTGTTTGAACCAAGAGGATGTACTCGGAGCTTCAGAGGACAAGAACAAAATCAGATCTTCAGCAACACTGGAATCTCCAAACATGCAGAAGTTCTGGTCAGGCAATAGTGCCAAATTAAATTGCCTTGAGCAGTCTAAACTGAGTTGAGCCATGCTCAACTCACCAATAGCCTCAAGGCTCTTCTTTGTACTGCTCTAGCCAACTGCAGGTTCAGTTTGCAGATCACCTGAGACCCAAGAGATCCTTCTACCATTATTGTGCATTCTCACAGCTTTACATAAAGGCCGTGCACACTCCAGAACACCTAACGCAGTGCAGCAGTGACCAAAACCACAGCAACACCTTTTTAGAAACTACTCTGTGTTCAAGACTTTGCTAGGTTTCTGTTTCCCTTCAGGCCTGTGCTGGCACAGGTGCAAGTGTGTAACAGAGCAGCAGAGAGCAGTGCATGCCCTGCACTCAGAAAAGCACACGCACCTTGGGACTTGTCCTTGTAATGTGTCTGTCCACTTGAAATTCTGAATATATCTCAACTTGCACTCTTGGGAAGAGTCATCCAGTGAAAGGATAAAACCTATGGAAAAATAAAACAGGCAATCTCAAAGTAGGAAACAGAAATGAGTAATGAAGGAGATGGAGCAATACGAATACAGGTATAGATAAAGGAATTGTTTCTTGCTGAACGCCTCAAAACCCCACGTTACTTCCCAGGGATTTTATTCCTCAGTATCTTGAGAACAAAATGTGGAAAAAACCAACAGGCTACTCCAGGAAACTGCTTGCCCAGCATGTTACCAAGTCAATCCTGAGAATCTTGACTGCTCAAGGAAAACCTGGCAGATGTCTGCACGTCCCATACAGTGACAAGTTGGGACTGGGCCTGGCCCAGGCACAGAATGGCTGAGGTTGCTCAAGGTGAGTGAGTGGCCATCTTTCCCACCATAGGGGCAACCAAGCAATTCCAGGACAAGCTGCCTGGTCAACAGGGAAAGGAAAAAGGGCTTCTAAGCATGGGCTCACCTAGTCATCATCTATCTCCAGGGCTACAGAAAATTGCTTTGTAATGTCCAGTAGCCAAGAAAACGGCAGTCAGTGTGATGAAGCTCATGCTATAGGATGTTCAAATCCCATAGCATGAGCAGGCTCAGGAATTTTTTAGGGAGGTTGAAGAAGGGCCTTGGTCTGATCAGGTCTTAGAGACTTTAAGAGATCAAGAGCTTGCCATAGCAGTTACTGGGGCTACACCTGTCAGCTTGTCACATGTTTATAAACACAGAAAATACTTGTTCCTTTCACATGCAGAAGATTTTAGTGGCTAAGCATGATATTTTCCTGAAGAAACTCTCCAAATCTTCGCTGTGGCAACAGGGATTCTTATCTGACCTTTAGATGTGACATCAGCCTACACCCTGCCATGGGCTCACTAAACCAACGTGTAGTTCCCACAGACTGGAAGATCCCACTTTCCATAAATCAGCTGATTCCTGAAAACTCAGTCCTAAGAAACCTGGCCGAGCACCTGACTGCTAAGAGAGAGTTACCAAAATATTGGCAGAAGGAAGGTTTCAGAGGAATGTGTCAGCACAGGTGAACCATCTACTGAACTGCAGGTGCCATGCTAATGAGCACCTACATATATGCACACACCTAAGACAAGCAGCAGTAGAAGGTAAACTTGCAACAAGTCTATGGTCTAGAATGAGACAAACCAGCACTTCACACTGAATAGTAAATGATATCAACTAATTAACAGACTCAATTTATACTCAGGGAGCAACTCAGCACCACCTAAGAGAAAAATACACATTTTTTCCTCCAACAGGAAGCAGAATGAGGTTAAAGGCAGGAGGGCAGGGATGCCAGAACTTAGTACTGGCAGAGCCACAAAGGAGACTGAAACTTGGAGAAGGGGCCTGGTGAGCAGCCACCACTGGTATAAAGCACAGAACCCACGAGGACACTCTTCTTCCTGGGAAGTGCCCAGCTTCTTTACAGGAAATCAGCACAATTCACATTCTGAGAAGTTCCACTAAAATTGAACTGATACTTCTCTTGATGAGTTAGTAGTACTGCTAATAAATCTCCCTACCTTGCAGGAGTGAGAAGTACAAGTCAGCTGCATTCTTCATCATTTCTGGATTACAACTGGAGTCTGTGAACAGCTCCAATAGCCGTGTGCGAGATAACCGCAAGTCACTAAATGAAAGGAGAAAAAAAAAAAAAAAAAAAAGAAAAAACACCCCTAAGAAATACTATTCAAAAATGTACTAATACAGAAAACTCTTCCTTTCTCCTCTGGATACATATGACTCTTTAGTACAATCCATTCTGGACACACAGCAGTGGATAATGAGTACTCAATCTCTTGTTCTAACACTTACTAAAATAACTATGCCTTTACCCACCAAGAGGTTGGGTGCACAGAGAGGAAAGGGAAGTAACAGGGAGGAACATTCTTCCACACAAGAATGGGATGATGAGATGAAGAGGTAAGAAAAGATCTGCAAAGGCTGAGATCCCTTTTCATTACATTCCTATCCACAACAGAACAGTCAGGCCTTATCCACTTATGGAAATTAAGCAATCTTTTGCAGAGGAATGCACAGTCATCAGAAAGACAATGAAGTGTTTCGTCTTTTGCCTCTGCATTCTTGTAATTGGCCTTGCTGTGCACTCAGAGACTCGAAAACTGCAGAATTCATTCTCTGTAAGCAAACGTTCAGTGTTAGCAGTCCTACTGCCTCCCTGCCTACACATCTCTAGACATCTTCAGCTCAAAAACTGAAGAGCAACCATTACTTTTAAGGATGTCCCCCAAACTGTAAGAGGCAGAGTTAAGCCAGTCCCAAGTACACTTACTTGCAAACCTTTGCTGCAGCTGGAGTGGTGGCTACCCCATAATAATTAAATGAAACGGGAGCTGTAGCCTTCAGAGGGTTGCGATGGAACCAGTGGGTCATTTTCTTCCTCTAATGTTGTTTAGGCCAAATCTAAGGAGTGGAAAGGAAAGAAGAGCTGCAGGAACAGGCACAGCTGAGGTGCTGCTCCTCTGCTCACAAAAAGATATCCCAAATGTAAACAACGAGGCAGGAAATTAATTTGAAATTAATTTTTTTTCCATTTGAAACACCAAGCTTCCATATGCCTTGTGCTCATTGTCCATGTGCTTAGTGTGAGAACTGCACTCTCTTGAAATACAAGATGCCTTTCTGAGGCAACTATTTTAAGTTAGGCAAAAAGCTACCACCTACTTTGCTCTATCTGAGCACACACATTCCTAGGGAAAAAACCTCCACACTTGTTATCTCCTGCATAAGGCTGAACAAACTTGTAAATTACAGGAGACGTATCCCAGAATCACAGAATCAACTGGCTTGGAAAAGACCCCTGAGATCACCGAGCCCAACCTTTGACAAAACAGTCCCATGTCAACTAGACCATGGCACTGAGTGACATGTCCAGTCTATCCTTAAACACCTCCAGGGATAGTGGGTGACTCTACCACCTCCTTGGGCAGACCATTCCAATGTTTAGCAACCCCTTCTGTGAAGCAATTCTTCCTAATGCAAAACCTGAACCTCCCTTGGCACAGCCTGAGGCCATTTCCTCCCATCCTGTCACTTGTTACCTGGGAAAAGAGGTAGATCCCTACCTTGCCACAACCTCCTTTCATGGAGTGGTAGGGAGTGATAAGGTCACCCCTGAGCCTCCTTCTTCTTTTCCAGGCTAAATCTCAATTCACTGATACCATTATACTGTGTCTGGCCCATCTGTGAATAGCTTGTATTTGAGAGCCTTTGGTACAAATGAACCTGCAACCACGAATCCTGACTGAAAACATGGATTTATGTACATGCATGTATCAGACCTGGAAGGTTGGGAGAGCAGAGATAAACCCGGCTCTTTTCTTTTGCCTCAATTTCAGCAGACAAATATAGTGCAAGCATTGCAGTGAGTTACACCAGCAGTGCGGGGTGATGGAACATAGTGGGCACATCCTGAACATGGGAAGGCCCTACTGAGTAAAAAGTAAACTCCTTCACCATGAGGACAGAAAAACCGAGAAGCAAGTTGTGTGCTGTCCATCCTCAAAGGCTTTCCTCAAACACCTCACCGGACAAAGCCCTTGAGCCCCTGGTGCGACCTCGGAGCTGTCCCTGCTCTGAGCAGGACGCTGCACCGGAGGCCCCCCAGGACCTCCATCATCTCGTGCTCCTTTTGGAATTCCTTAAGTTCATCCTTATAAAGCACTCTGCAGCTTTGCTGAAACGAACAAACAAAACAGAAAAACAGACCCGAGAATATCTGCCGGCACTGTCCGGATGCTCCTGGGCGAGCAGGGGGCTTGTTCATCGCGCCGGCACCTATCGCGCCGCGCTTACGGCGCCGGCCCCGCTCGGGGCTCGTCCACCAGGCGGGCGGCTGCGGCGCCGTGCGCACCCAGCTGCGCAGCGCTGCTGTCCCCGCGGTGCCGCGGCCCGGCCCGGGACGCTTCCCGACAGGATCCCGAGGCCGCGGCCCCCCGCCCCGGCCCCGCCG
>VZUI01095269.1:0-43204 GCA_013401135.1 Cettia cetti
TTTCCTTTCCTTTCCCCCCTTTCCCCCCCTTTTTCCCATTTTTCCCCCTTTTTTCCTCTTTCCCCCCCTTTTTTCCCCTTTTGTCCCCATCTCTTTTCCCCCTTTTCCCATTTTTCCTCTTTCCCCCCATTTTTCCTTTTCCCCCTTTATCCTTTCCCCCCCCTTTTCAATTTTTTTCTCAGGTTTTCCCCTTTTCCCCCCTCCTCCTCCCATTTCCCCTCTTTTTCACCCTTAATTGATCTGGATCAATATTTATTGATCCAGATAAAATTCCGCTTCCATCACCCCGACCCCGCCATTCCCAGGGCTGCAAATCAGGATAAATAATTCCCATTTCTATTTAATAACCCCTATTTAGACACCATGATGCACATTTCTATTCAATAACTGATACTTTAATTAATTGATTAATTAATTCATTGATATTTATCCCTTTTTTCCCGGGTCTGTTCTCCATCCCCTCCATGATTTTTATAAACCCATAAACACCAAATATTATTTTATAGGGATATTTGCCTTTCCTGGGAATCTCCCCACCTGTGTCCAGGTGTGAACCTTGCCAGGAACATACCTGAATTCCCATTTATTCCCATTTATTCCCATTTATTCCTATTTTTTTCCATTTATTCCTATTTATTTCCATTCATTCCCATTTATTTCCATTTATTCCCATTTCCTTTCCCTATGGGACACAACAAATCCCAGCTGGAGTTGTTTTCCCTCCTAAAACTCGAGGAAAGGCTCCAAAATGGCCAAATTTGGGCTTTTTAAGGGGAAACATTCCCTTGATTTGATGGAGGTCGTGAGAAAAATCAGGATTTTCTATGGAAAAAAACCCATTTTTGGCTAAAAATTTTGATTTTTCATTACTTGACTGAGAGGATTTTTACGTCCTCCCAGACTTGAGGATCCCAGAGCAGAATTTTTCTGGAAAAAAAGTGAAATTTTGGGCCTTTTCCCTCCTCTTTCTGTGCACGGCCATCGCTCGAATCCCGATCCCGGCGTTTTCCTTTTCCAGCCGCGTTTTCCAACCTCTGCACAATTTGATCCCAGGGATCAAATATCGGTTTTTAACGGGAAAAACAACAAAAAAAACCCTCCCAGTTTTTGGCAGCAGTCGGGAATTCTCGGCCCTGGGAAGATCCCCCTGGGCTTAGGGAGTGATCCTGGAGCATCCCGAATTCCCATCGGGAAGTGCCCAGCCCTGGGAGCTGCCAGGGGCAGGATTTGGGCTAAAATTGACCTTTTTTGGTGTGGAAACTCCTCGGGGAAAGTGTCAGCAGAGGGTGACGTTGTGCAGGGTTGGGGAATGTTGGGAACACTGGGAATGGCGCCCCCAAAAACGTAGGAGCCTCCGAAGTTCTCTAAAAAATTCTAAGGAACGGCCTAAAATTCCAAGGAAGTGCGTTGGGTTTTGGGAAAAGGGATTTGGGATAATAAGGAATTACTTTCATGGGTTTGCCATGGGAATATTTTAGATCTGAACCTCAGTCCTGTGCTAAAAATTCCGGATTTTAGGAATATCACTGAATTTTTTTAATATGTAAAACAAGGCACCCGATCCGAGGTTTTCCACGGTTTTGGTGGAATTTTGAGGGTTTGGAATGGGGAACTTGGTTGCTGTGGGAATGAAACGGATCCTAGTGCTGTTCTGTGGGAATAGGAAAGGGTGGGAAGGTGGAATCTGGCTTCTTGGAGGAAGTTCCGTGCCGTTCCCGAGGGATCTGGGGGATAATTTATGGATTTATGGTGATAAATCCATAAATTCACGGATAATTCACGGATCTGTGGTTGTGGTGAACGGGACCGAATCCGAGAGGGGAGGGTTCAGAGCCAGGTGTTGGAATTCAGCTGGATTTCAGGAGCTTTGCCTGGGGAGCAGGAGCTGCCAGAGGTTTCCATGGCTCTGGAATGGCAGGGAATGGAATGGCAGGGAATTCCTTCATTCCCAGCCATCCCCACTCATTCCCAGCCATTTCCAGCCACCCCAAACCATTCCCAGCCATCCCCACTCATTCCCAGCCATCCCGAACCACACCCAGCCATTCCCACTCATTGCCAGCCATTCCCAATCATTCCCAGCCATTCCCAACCATCCCCAACCATTCCCAACCACCCCAAACTATTCCCAGCCATTCCCAACCATTCCCAACCATTCCCAACCTTTCCCAACCATTCCCAGCCATTCCCAACCTTTCCCAGCCATTCCCAGCCATTCCCAACCTTTCCCAGCCATTCCCAACCATCCCCAACCATTCCCAACCACCCCCAACTATTCCCAGCCATTCCCAACCATTCCAAACCATTCCCAACCTTTCCCAACCATTCCCAGCCATTCCCAACCATCCCCAACCACCCCCAACCATTCCCAGCCATTCCCAACCATTCCCAGCCATTCCCAGCCATTCCCAGGTCCCGGGAGCCCCAAGGTTGAATATCCCAGTGGGGCTTCCCAGGATTTGAATGAATATCCCAGGAGAGCATCCCAATCCTCAGGCTCCCATCTCCTCTGGCTTTTCCCAAATCCTGATTTTTTTTTTTTTTTTTTTTTTTTTTTGAGATCTGGCTTTTCCCAAATCCTGATTTTTTTTTTTTTTTTTTTTTTTTTGAGAAAGTCGAGCCTCCACTGACTCTTGTAGAAAACATCCTTGAAAACAAAGGAATTCCTGGTTTTTCCAAGGGCAGATGTGGTTTCCAAGCTGGATTGGCCAGGTGGCTCCTGAGTGCTTCCCTGCCTGCCCCTGGGATCTGTCCCTGGCACTGGGATCTGTCCCTGGCTCCCACGGCTCTGGAATTGTGCAGCAGCTCCAGGAGCTCCCTCTCTCTGGGGTTGGAATCTTTGGGAATCTTTGGGCATGGAGGGAAGAGGGGGCAGGCCAGGAGATTCCTTGACTCAGGAGTGGGAGCTCCAGGGAATGTCCAGGGCTTTCACTTCCTCCCGATTTTAGATCCAAACCTCAACCCTGTGCTAAAAATTCCAGAGTTTAGGAATTCCACTGAATTTTTTAATATGAAAAAGGAGGCGCCCGATCCGAGATTTTCCATTGTTTTGACGGAATTATGAGGGTTCAGAATGGGGAACTTTTTTGTGGGAACGAAATGGATTTGAGCACTGTTGAATTTGGGATTCCAAAGAATAATTTGTTGGGAATCACATGGGAAGGTGCCAGGAATCCCACCCGTTCCTTTTGGAACCAGGATCTCCAGCTGGGAGTCATCAAATCCAGGTTTTATTCCCAGTGAAAAGGAATTCTCCTGTTTATCCTCCTGCCATCCCTTGTCCGGATTTTCCTCCCCAAAACCCTTCCAATCCCAACCCTGGGCTGCAGGAACTCTGGAAAAATGGAAAAGAGGGGAAAAAAAACCCCAAACCAAACACTGGGAATCTGGACAATTCCAAGCACTTCAGTTTGGGAGTGTTCCACATTCCAGGGGAGGCAATTCCTTGTTCCACTCTCCCAGGAGGGAAAGCTCCAGGACGGAATAATTTCCCTGCATTCCCCAGGCAGGGATATCAAAACTTCCTTAAGACTTCCAGGGAATTCGCTCTGCTCTGGAAAATGGGAGCAGGGCTGGGTTCAGCTCCAGCAGGGTTGGGGCTCGGATTTCCAAACCTGGTACCAAATCCCAGATTTCCAGGAGCCTGGAAAGGTGAGGGAATCTCACATGGAGTCCTCAGGAGCTGGGAAAGGTTTTTCCTGGGATATTTCCTACATTTAAATCCTGGATTTCCAGGAGCCTGGAATGTGAGGGAATCTCACATGGGTTCCTCATGAGCCAGGAAACATTTTTCCTGGCATATTTCATTTTTCGAGCAGAGGGTTGGGAATTTTCTTCTTGCAGCTCCTCCCTGTTTGGTTTTCCAGGAGTTTCCTTTGGGTTTTCCAACCCTTTTCCCGGTCTTTAGGCTCTGCTTTGTTCGTGGTGTGGGTCGGGAGATGCTGAGTGCCGGAATCAGCTCCTGCCCCAGAGGATGAGTGTCCAAGGGGATCCCAGAGATCCCTCCTGGATCCAGGCACAAAATTCCCGTCCCTTCTGCGCCATCGTGTCCCAGGGGAGCCAAAAATTGGATGTCAGAGCTGATCCCTGGACAGCAAAATCCCAACCCTTGGCTCTCCCCGTTCCCGTAGCATGGTTAAAACGGAATTGTAACGATGGAAAAATCCCAGGATCGCTGGGAGGGAGGGAAGAGAAGCAGAAAATACATTTTTTTCTTCTCAAATCCCAATTTTTGGGATTGAAATGGAGCCACTGCTTGGCGAGAAAACAAAAACCTCATCGAAGAGTTGGAAAACAAAGGAATTACTTTCATGGGTTTGCCGTGGGAATATTTTAGATCCAAGCCTCAGTCCTGTGCTAAAAATCCCGGAGTTTAGGAATTCCACTGAATTTTTTTTTTAGTATGTAAAACGAGGCGCCCGATCCGAGATTTTCCATTTCCATTTGGCTGAGTTGTTTCTGCTGCCTGGAATTGAAATGTTTTGGTTCTTTAGTAAAAAAAACACAAAAAAACAAAAAAACCAAAAAAAATTTAGGAATGGTCCAAGATCATCCCGAGCTTGGATGATCCGGAGATTTGGGTGGGAAACCGGGAAACTCCAGAGCTCCAAAGCAGGGCAGAAATCCCTGTTCCCACCTCAAATTCCACATTTTCCATCCCTCCACCTGGGAAGTGCAGAGCTCCTGCTGGGAAAGCCCTTGGAATGCTCAGCTGGAATTCTGGAACAGGAAGGAGGGAATCCAAGAGGGAAAGGGATCATTCCCAGCTCCAGGAAAATCCCTTGGATCCCAGTCCAAGAGGGAAAGGGATCATTCCCAGCTCCTGGAAGATCCCTTTTTACACTTCAAACCCCCAGGAGGTGAGGTCATCCCTGCTGAGAAATGCCGGGATAAACCCCATGGAATTCCTGCACAGGGAGCCTCTGGCAAACTCCTGAGGGCTGGAAGCTCGGGAGCTCCCCCCGAGGGGTGGCCCTGGGGACAGCCGTGTCCCCACCCACAGGAGGGGTGGGATTGAGCCTGGGATCCTCGGGATCCTCGGGAGCTCCTGCCTTGGGGACAGCCATGTCCTGGAAAACTCCTCAGGAGATCTGTCCTGGGTGGTGGCCTTGGGGACAGCTCTGTCCTGCCTTCTGGAAAATTCCTTGGGAGCTCCTGCCTTGGGGACAGCTGTGTCCTGTGTCCTGTGAAGCTCCTCGGGAATCCTCTCCTTCCTCTCCTGGGTGGTGGCCTTGGGGACAGCAGTGTCCCCCCCTCACCCAGGACAACCTGGGGGGGGATTGGCGGCCCCCATCCTTCAGGGGTGTCTGACACCCAAAGGTGAAATTGGGGCAAATTCCTGCCAAAAAGGGGCTGCAAATGGGGCTCCCTGGGCTTGGGTTCCATGGGATCAGCCTCTCCTGGCTCTGGGTTCCATGGGATCAGCCTCTCCTGGCTCTGGGTTCCATGGGATCAGCCTCTCCTGGCTCTGGGTTCCATGGGATCAGCCCCTCCTGGCTCTGTCCGGCACATTCCTGGTGGATCTGAGCCCTGGGAAGGGAATATTTTATGCTAAACCCAGGAAAAATCCACGGTGCTTCCCTGTGCCTGCTCCTCCACTGGAGCAGCTCGGTGCGGCAGCTGGGAATTCTCTGCTGGGGAATTCCCTCGGGGACCCTTGAGCAGGAGGAATTTGGGATTCCCCAGGCTCTGTCCCCTCTGCGGTCTGTGAGCTCCATCCCAGGTGGAAAACAGGGCTTTTCCATGGATGGAAACCCATTGTTGGATAAAAAAATCTGATTTTTCTTGACCTGACTGAGATGATTTTGGTGCAGAGCAGAGTGGGAGTGGTTCCGTGGGAGCAGGGGGTGATTCCGGGGTTGTTGTTGGGCTCCAATTCCACCTCCTGTGGGAGAAGCTGCCACCCCACCCTTTATTCCTCCTGCCCTGCCCTTGATGCCTTTTTGGGGCTCCCCAAAAGCAGAGGCCAGGCAGAATTAAGGGAATGAAAAGCAGAACTGCTTTGTATTTATTTACTGAAGGGCCCTCAGGTACATTTGGGGCAGATGAAGCCCCCAGGGGCTGCACCCAAAAATGGACCACGGGCCATGGGTTTGGTTCATTTGCATATCGGGGGTTAATCCTCCAATTACAGCTCCAGGTAATGAAGTCATTTACCCCAGGTTTGCTGCCCCCAGCTCACTTTTGTTTGCATTTCTCGGGGCCTGAGGCAGTGAGGTGTCCTTGATTCCCAGAGAGGGATTGCTGTGTCTGAGCAAACTGGGAGAGCAGCAGCTGACACTGTGTGTGGAGTTTGGAGTGACACACTAAAGAACCGCAGGGTCACACACAGATGATAAAAATATCAAAGCTCAAACCCCAAGGCATCAGCTCCATCCCGGGGCTGGGATGGCTCCCCCGGGCTCTCACCTCTCCTGGGTGAGGCTGCTGGTTTGGAACCCCCAGAATCCTTAATTCTCCACCCCCAAAATGTTTGTTTTTTACCACAAGCCCCCGTGACGGGGCAGGGTGGTGCCTCAGCCCCATCCCGCTGCCTTTTTGGCCAGCAGAGCCTTCCGCACCCCAGCAGCGCCTTTTTGGGGTTTTTTGTAGGGAAGGGGGGCGGGAGCAGGAGGGGATGGGCCTGGCTTGGGGCCAGCGCTGTCACTCCGGGGGGACTCAGCCCTGCCCGAGTGTCGCCGGGGGCCGGGCCGGGCCGGGCCGGTGTCACCGTTCGGGAAGGGGCGCGCTCGGTGCCCGGGTGTTTCCCGGTCCGGGGGAAGCCTTGGCACGGCGCCGGGAATCGTCACCCGCTGCGGGAGCAGGAATTGTTCGTGGGGTTGCTGCGGGCAGTGCGTGGGAGGGATGAGTTCCACGGGGCAGCAGCTGCTCCTCCCTGTACCTTTCCTGCCCTTAAATGGGTTTTTTTTCCTCCCCAAAGGTGTTTTCTCCCCCAGTTTGTCTCCTCCCTGTCCCGTCAGCTCACGGGAGAGAGGAGCCGAGCCCCAGCGCCCTCCTGGTGGTTTTTATTCCCGCAGTCTCACTGCTCACATTTGGGGGGTTATGGGCGCCAGCAGCACAAAACAGAGCCAGCCCAAGGAGAGAGGATTCCTACAGATATTATAAAAAATAATATGAGAAAAGTATAAAAGAACTAGCCCGTGCAGGTATTCTATTTCATGCTGAAATCAGAACATCAATTTAGCAGAGCATTCCGTAAGAAATGTGTTCTGTACACCACGGATTACATTTTCAGCCGGCTGAACCTGCAACTAATAATTCACATTTTACAGCAGCGGATTTGGGGTGCCCGGGAGGGGCTGGGGCTCAGCCCCCGCACCCCCTCCCAGCCCGGCCGGCGCTGATCTCCTCCCTGGAGAGGAGTAAATATTTTGCAAACAAAGCCGCAGGTGCAGCCCCGAAAGCTCGGAGGAGATAAAAGATGCTGAAGCGACGCATCCGCGGTCGGGGCACGCCGGAATTTCCGTGGAGACGGCGGCAGCGCCCCGCGCTTCCTTAGGAACCAAACATTTGCATCCGCGTTGAGTCGAGCGGCAAAAATGCGGCGATGGGCCCGGACAGGCGGCCCGGGCGGGGGCGGCTCCCGCAGCACCCCGGGAGCACCCCGGGAACACCAGGGACCACCCGGGACCACCCCGGAAACACCCCGGGAACACCAGGGAACACCCGGGACCACCCCGGAAACGCCCCGGGACCGCCCCGGGACCGCCCCGGGACCACCCGGCACGCTGCACCCGGGATCCGCCAGCACCGCCCCAGCCCCAAAATGGTCAAACTCTTCATCCCAGGCGGCCCCGGCCTGATGATTTAATGACTTTTCAATTAACAGAATGGATGATTTCTTTCTGGTGGTCGCCCCAGAGTTGGCAGCGCTGGGCGGCACCCGGAGCTCCCAGCACTGAGCAGGGTTAGGCTGGGCCGGGATTTGTTTTCGCTCCCTGTCTGAGCCTCCCCGGCAGCAGCGCTCAGTCCCCGTTCCCTCGGCTCCCCGCTCCCTCAGCTCCCCATTCCCTCAGCTCCCCATTCCCTCAGCTCCCCGATCCCTCAGCTCCCCATTCCCTCAGCTCCCCATTCCCTCAGCTCCCCATTCCCTCAGCTCCCCATTCCCTCAGCTCGCCGTTCCCGGCCCCCCGAGGGCGCCCAGCCCGGCAGGTTCTGCGGGACACGGGGAAGGGAATCTCCCTGCTGGGCGCTGGGGCGCGGATCGGGAACGCGGGGCTGGGATTGCCCGAGCGGCCCCGGCACCGCCCTGCGGCCTCCCCTGCTGTCCCCCGGCCGGGACACGGACAGGGACACGGGGACACGGACAGGGACACGGGGACACGGACAGGGACACGGGGACACGGACAGGGACACCTGGACATTGACAGGGACACGGGGACACTGACAGGGACAGTGGGATGGCACACCGGGGACACTGACAGGGACACGGGGTTGGTGCAGCAGCCCCAGGGGATGCAGCGCTGGCCTCTCTGATCATTCCCACTTTTCCTGCTGCTCCAGGGCCCTTTATGGATCCCCCAGGGCCCTTTGTGGATCCCCAGGGCCCTTTGTGGATCCCCAGGGCCCTTTGTGGATCCCCCAGGGCCCTTTGTGGATCCCCAGGGCCCTTTGTGGATCCCCAGGGCCCTTTGTAGATCCCCCAGGGCCCTCTGTGGGTCCTCAGGCCCTTTGTGGGTCCCCCCGGAGCTGGAGGCTGCCACGGAGGGTTTGTGCTCCCCCAGGGAGGGGACCAGGCCGAGTCAGGCTGAGCAGAGCCTGGTGGGGGCTCCTCCCAGAATGAAAACTCTGATTTTTGGAGCAGGAGCTGCTCTGTGAGGTGCCCGGTGCCCCCGGGAGGGGAAGGGGCAGGGCAGCGCTGCAGCAGCCGCGGGTGAGGAGCAGGAGCAGGAGCAGGAGCAGGAGCAGGAGCAGGAGCAGGAGCAGGAGCAGGAGCTGCTGATCCCTCCGGGGCTCTGTGGCAGCCCGGGATGGGAGAGGAATCCCTGTGGGACAGGAGGGAGGCTGCAATTCCCACCCCAAGCCTGGGAACGGCACCCAGCACGGGAGGCTCCAGCTCAGGAAAGGCTTCGTCAGCACCAGGAGCTGAAAACCTTTCCAGAGGCACATCCCGGCCTCCCTACACCCCCCAAAAACTCCCCTGGCCTCCAGGGCCCAGCCTGCCTGGGGTTAAAACACACCACAGGGGCCTCCCCTCCCCACCATGGTCCTTTGAGCCATTTTAGGGATTATTTTACCCCAAATCATCTTTCTTCTCCTCCATTCCCCTTTGGGAGAGGCGTGGGATCCCTGCTGATCTCCAGGGTTTGGATAAAAGGGCTGGAGCTGGTTCCTCCCCAGCTCTCCATGGGAAGGGGTGGGATCAGTCCTGCCAAAAAGTCTGCAAAAAGGGATTTAACCATTCTAGAAAAATTATAGAAAAATCGTTTCCCTCCTGGAGACAAGGGAGTAGATTTCCTGGGGGTTCAGGTGGCTGCTCCTGGCTTTCCCCATCAACTTGGTGTGCTGGGGGGGACATCCCTGAAGTGATTTTGTCCTCAATCCACCCAAATCCACCTTTCCCAGCCCTCCTGGTGAGCTCCGAGCTTGTTTTTCCCTGGATCCTGGATTCCTCCCAGGTGAGCTGTGAGCCATCCCCCCGAGTGGGAACGGGGCCCTGCAGCAAAGGAGTCGAGGCCAATCCTGATTTTCTTATCAGGGAGCAGGATCGTGACCCCGGGGTGGCTCCTAAAAAGCGCCCCGGACCCCGGGAGGTCCCTGGGGTGTTTGGGGAGCTCCCGGGGCTGCTGCAGGGTGGGCTCTGCCCCCGAGCAGCTCCAAACCGGCCGGGTCTCACCCGGGAGCGAATTCCACAGCTGCTCCTGGCTCCGTGCTGGTTTCTGCCGCTGGAGAGGTTTGGTCCCGGAGCTCCGGGGCTGGGAAGGGATCGGGAAGGAGCCCGGAGCTGTCCCCGAGGTGAGGAGGGGACCCTGCAGGGGATTTACTCTTTGCACCCAGTGTCGCTGTTGGACACAAAATGAAGAGCTTGAGTCCAGCTGGAAGAAAATTCAGAAGGTTTTATTTTCAATTTCACACAGCCTTTTATAACATGCTGCGCTAAAGAACCCTAGGATTGGTCAGTAAAGACAACACTTCATTGGTTAAATAATAGAAACAACACCTGTGAGAGGGTTGTTATGAGAACCTGCAAGTGTTTATGAAAAACAAAAATCTTATTTACATTGATCATCCTTGAAAGGAACAAACTCTGTCACAGAAAGAATCAGAATCAGCCTCTAACAGGTGAAAACTCAGAAAATCAGCCCCACACAGCCGGGGCTGGATCGTCATTCCTGCAGGAAAATGTGGATTCCCCGAGGTGTCCCTGGAGCGCCACAGCCGCACGGCCAGGGAGAAGAATCACTGTTCCTCCACGGGAGAACGCCGGGGAATCTTTGTGGCGCTGGAGCCTCGCAGCTGGCGGCGTGAGCATGGTTTGTGTTTGAAAACCTCTCCGAGGGACGGCGGAGAGACACAACGGGAGAGGCGGGCTGGGAGCGGCGGGGAAGGGGCGGAGAGGGGCTGAGAGGGGGAGAGAGGGGCAGAGAGAGGCAGAGAAGGACAGAGAGGAGCAGAGAGGAGCAGAGAGGAGCAGGGAAGTTCCCATCCCAGCAGGAAGGGCACTCAGCGGTGCTGCACCTCCAGGAGACCTGGAAAAGAGAAAAGGGAATGACGGAGGGAGGAGGCAGCAGGACAAGGAAACCAGCACGGAACACCCGGGGAAGGTCAGGCTTCTGTCACCTGCAGTGGTCCCTGCTCTCCCTGGGTTTAATTAATCCCCACGTTAATTAAATCCTGGAGCCCAACCCGGCACAGGGATGTCAGAAACTCCAGGAGCTCCTGCTCACAGTCAGGCTCAAACCAATCCCACAGCTCATCCAGGCTCTCCTGCACCACAAAGGACTTTTTTTCTCCCCCAAATAATTTATTTGTCTTCGGCAAATAAACTTTTTTTTTTGAGAGGGGGTTGACCCTCTGTTGTTCAGCTCATGGTTCAGTTCATCACTTTGAGTAATTTCACCCATTTTGAGGCATTTTCCCTCAGTCTTCTCATTCCCAATTTAAGTTACAAACTCCCCAAAATCTTTGCTGCTTTTCCAGCCCCATTCCAGGGGATTTTGGAGCCTGGAGCTCTTTGCCTTTGAGCAGCACTGAGAACGTTGGAGCCTCTCTGGACCAGCTGGAACTTTCCAAAACATTTTCCTTTGGTTCTTGTCCCTCTCCACATCTTCTGGGGCTGTTATTGTCACCTTCAGTCCCCCCAGGCCCATCTGCTCCACCAAGCACCCTCAGGATGTTCCCACCTTTCCAGCTCTGGCTGCTCCATAAATCACAGCCCTCCTGTGCCCTGGGATTGCACCGCTTTTATTTTCCAAAATTCATCTCTGGGGCTCTGCAGAGCCCCCCAGGACAGCTCTGAGCAGCTTCTTGCAGGGGGTTTGCAAGAACAGCTCCTCTCCTCCAAGGCGCCGCCTCCCCGGTGTCGTTAACGCTGAACGAGCAATGGCCACGCTCTGCCCCGGGAGCTCTGAGGAGCTGCTGAGCCCGCGGAGGGGCTGGAAACCCGGGGGTTTGCCTGCTGCAACCTCCACTGCCTCCTGCAGAGCCCAGTCCGTTTTTACACAAGATCCGTGCCAGCACAAGCGGAGCAAAGCAGGATTTGCACCCTGGGCAGGAGCTCCCCGGCTGGGAGAGCTGCAATCCTGCCTGGGCCGGGCAGGCAGAGCTGGGCAGCAGCAGCCGAGGGCACCCAGGGCTGTGGCTGCAGAACAGGCTGGGTTTGGCAGCAGAGACACTGGGCAGGGAAGGAAGAGGAGCCTGGTGCTCCTGCCAGCTCCCAAACCTGCCCCAGCCCCTGTGACACAAATGGCAAAGCCAAAACATGGAGGGGTCACAGCCCTGAGCTGAGCTGGGGTCACTGCCCTGAGCTGGGGTCACTGCCCTGAGCTGGGGTCACTGCCCTGCTCCATCCTGGGGATCCTGCCCTGACCTGGGGTTCCTTTCCTGCTCCATCCTGGGGTCCCTGCCCTGAGCTGGGGTTCCTGCCCTGCTCCATCCCGGGGTTCCTGCCTTGCTCCATCCCGGGGTCCCTGCCCTGCTCCATCCCGGGGTTCCTGCTCCATCCCGGGGTCCCTGCCCTGAGCTGGGGTTCCTTTCCTGCTCCATCCCAGGGTTCCTTTCCTGCTCCATCCCGGGGTTCCTGCTACATCTCGGGGTTCCTGCCCTGCTCCATCCCGGGGTTTCTGCTCCATCCCGGGGTTCCTGCTCCATCCCGGGGTTCCTTTCCTGCTCCATCCCGGGGTTCCTTTCCTGCTCCCTCCCGGGGTTCCTGCCCTGCTCCCCGCTGAGCCTGCAGAGGCACAGCCACCAAGGCCGGGCTCCTGCCCAGCTGCTCCTGCAGCTCCCGGGCTCGGGGGGTCCGGGCGGGGTTTGGCGCTGCCCGGCGGAGCCCTGAGTGACTCCTGCCCGGGCCGGGGCAGCGCGGCGGCTGCTCGGAGGGAGGGCCGGCAGCCCTGGCTCTGCGGGGCTCTCGCAGCGCTGTGCCTGCTCTCTGATGTGGTTCCAGGGCAGCGGAGGTGCGGGACGGCTGCTCCCGAGAGCCAACCCCGCCCCAGCCCCTCACAGGGCCGGGCAGAGCCCCGCGGCCCCGGGGGCACCGACTCAAAGCTCCCCGGGCTCCCCCTGCCCGCTCCCCCTGCCCCACGAGGAGAGAACAAAAACTCTGCACCTTCATCCTCTGCTAATTGCCAGTGCCAGCAACAGGCACCAAAGGGGCTGGGGAGTTACTCAGCTCTCAATTATTATTATTATTATTATTATTATTTCTGGGATGGGACCGTGCTAGGAAATTCAAGTTCAAACAGAGATGAGGAAGCCAGGGAAAGCTTTATTAGATTCCAGCCTCACCGTGTGTCAGCAGAACTGTGCCAGGTGAGGTACCAGCTCCAGGTGGGGAGCAGTGCTGGGCTCGGGCAGGGCATGCAGGGCTGCAGGGGGTGCAGGGGGGCTTGGAGGGCTCTGGGGCTGCCCTGGCTGGGGGTGAAGGGTCCCCAGGGAGGGGACAGGGACAGGAGCAGCCCCAGAGAAGGGACAGGGACAGGAGCAGCCCCAGGGAGGGGACAGGGACAGGAGCAGCCCCAGGGAGGGGACAGGGGACAGGAGCAGCCCCAGGGAGGGGGGCACAGAGGCACAGCAAGCTTTGGATCCAGCCTGGGAGGGAGCCAGGCCAGGCCCTGGATGCTCCATGGAGGGGCCACGGAGCTGCTGCCCGCAGCCAGTGAAGGGGAGGGGAGGGGGAAACGTTGTCCTTGCAGAGCCCCTGAGGCTCCAGCCCCACACAGAGCCTGCCAGAGCCTGGCTGCTCCCTCTGGGGCTCCGTGTGCAGGCCCAGGGCTGGGCAGAGCAGAGCAGCAGCTCTGGAGGAGGATGTGGCATTCAGGCTCCTGCCTGCTTCAAGCACTAGTCGAGCCCAGCTTACCCATTTGTTCGGTTTATTTAACTTCAAAGAGGTGCACACTAAAGCATTAAGATTTACTGGTTTGGATTCCTCTCTGTACAAGTTCTTTCAAACAGCTTGAATGCACAAGGCTTTACAGATAGAAGCGTTGAAACACAAGATAAAACAAATCTAAATTCCAAATCACTCCATGAAGAAAAATGGTAGAAAATTAAAATTAAAATTAAAATTAAAAAAAAAAAAAAAGAAAACAAAAGAAAAATTCCAACAAAAAACTGCAGCACTCCTGGGGGAAGGGCCAGACTGCACGAGGAGGGACACACAGGGGTGGAAGGCAAGCGATGGAGGCTCTGCCCAAAGCTGCTCCGTGCTCAGGGGATGGAGTTCAGGAGATCCTTGAGGAAGCTGTCGGGGTCGTTGATTTCTGACAAGAGTCCTTTGAACAGAAGAAGACAGGAGAGAACCATCAGCCCCACCAGGCTGTTTGTCCTGCCCCAGGAGGGATTTGTGCTGGGCCACGGTGAGCTGCTGGCAGCTGCAGGGTTATTTTAGGGCTGGAGATGAGGAGGGTAAACCCTGCTGGATGCGTGTGCAGGAGGGACTGAAATGGGAATTTAATGAAACATTAAATCCACGTGGAACTGCTCTTGGGACCCAGCTCTGCTCCCTGTGCTGGGCAGTGAGAGACTGGCCTGGGGTGCAGATTTTGGGAGAAGAAAGAGCAGCTTCAGCTTCCCTGCAGGTTTGCAGCATCTCCTGACTCCTGGAGGCACCAATCCCTTGGGGAGCAACTCTGGCTGCACCTGGTGCATGGCCACCTCTATTCCCCAGCCCTCAGAGCCCCCAGACAGCTTCCAGCTGTGCACAGGGAGCAGGGGAGGGTTCCCTGCCCGGCTGCCCAGGTGGGTCCCAGCAGGGGCTGGGCACTGCTGATCCCTCCTCTCCCTGTCCCAGGGTCAGGAATGCTGCTGCCTCCAATCACCAGCTGCACCAGGCAGCCTATAAAAGGGCAAGCAAACACTCACCAGCCACATCCAAAAACTCAGAAAACGTTTCCACTGGCATGAATTCCTCCTGGAAGGTTTTCAGGGCCTTGTCTGCAGCCTCGTGGATGGGCATGTCGTTGTGTCGGATGAACTCGGCCAGAGAGAAGGACCAGCCTCCCTCTGTGTTACTGGTAGGCACCTTCTGGCAGGGGATGAAGACACCAAATCAGGCCAAAAAGAATCAGTTTATATAAAAAAAAGTTACTGCAAACCCTGGTGACTTCTCCCATTGCTCCTGGATTTCCATCCCTGCCTCTTGCAAGCAACCAACAGAGAAAACAATTCTCCAACTGCAACTTCATGATCTTTTTTTACTGAATGAAACAAGGTCCCAGGCTTTTTCTCACCCTGAGTACTGAACCCTCTTTGGAAGCTGCTGTTCCTTACTGCCCCTGCCTCCTTCCTCACCCAGCCACTTCCCTGGCACAGCCTGGAATGTCCTTCCTTCCATGAACAATCAACAGGAAAAATAAGCAAATACACAATAAAGGAGTGCTGCCCACTGGGAAAGTCTCTCAATTCTTCAGCCACTGAACTGCAAGGGGAACAGTGGGCACAGGCAGCTCCTTGTGGCCTTTCTGCTTTACAAGGTGCAGAAGAAAAAAGAAATCCTTGCCTGGGAGGGTGTGAGGCCCTGGCACAGGGTGCCCAGAGCAGCTGTGGCTGCCCCTGGATCCCTGGCAGTGTCCCAGGCCAGGCTGGAAGGGGCTGGGAGCAGCCTGGGACAGGGGAAGGTGTCCCTGCCATGGCAGGGGTGGCACTGGGTGGGCTTTAAGGTCCCTTCCCACCCAAACCATCCAGGGATTCTGTGAACTTTTGTTTCCAAGAACCTTGGAGAAAGAGCTTTCAAATTTTGCTTTCTATTTCAAACTCCTGTAGCTGCTGGGCTCAGAAAGCTGCAGTGGAGCTGCTGCAGTGGAGCTGCTGCAGAGGAGCTGCTGCAGAGGAGCTGCTGCAGAGGAGCTGCTGCAGAGGAGCTGCAGTGCTCTCCTTACCTTGAACATGTTGTAGATGAGATCTACGAGTGCCCAGAAGAGCAGGCCCGAGCGGTACACGGAGAATTCCTTCACTGCCTTGTCTGCCAGCCTGCAAGGAGGAGAGCAGCTGCAGTTAATGCCCTCCCTGGGAGCTGGATGCCACCTGAGGAGCAGCAGGGACAGCCAGGGACATGCAGGGAGTGAGCTCTGAGCCAGCCAGGCCACTGGGGTTCTCTGGGCAGCAGTTCTGAGGCCGGGCAGTCCCAGTGTGAGCACAGCAGCTCTGCCAGGAAACCTTCCACAGGAAGGGATCGAGCACAGAGGCAACTGGAGGGCTGAGAGACAACAGCAGAGTGGGGAAAACCAAGGTACAGCCCTTGTTTGTGTGCTCAGTGCTGGGAGAACAGCAGATTCCTGAGGGAGTGACCCAATCCAGGCCTCACACACAGGGGGAACAATGGCAGAACAGCTTTGGGCTTCTAATTCATAAAAGAACTTTATCCAAGACTCTGAGGGAAATCTCTTGTCCTTGAAGAAATGGAGCAATTTCCATTTAATATCTCCTTGGTTATTCTCCTGCCAGGAAAGGACTTCTCCTGGAAATCCAGCATCTGGGTTTGGAGCAGCAGGAATGCCCTAAAAGGTGCAGAGCTGTGCTGGGATAGCAGCTCCCAAAATCTGCAGGATTAATCACAAACAGGTCCTGGCAAGGCGGAACCTCCTGCCAGCAGCTCTCATGGCTTTGGAATTTTCGTGCCTGTGCTGCTCAGGTACATCTGCCCCATCACGTGCTGCCTCCTGCTCAACACTTCAGAGCTTTGCAAAAACAAAAAGCTCTTTTTTATTTTTTTTCTTCTTTTATTACTCAAGATCAGCTCAGCTGCTGCTGCTGCAAGTCAGCAACACAACAGGGGGGTCCCAGCTGCAACCTGCCCCAGATTGGGAGTTTTGGGGGGAAAATGAACATTTTGCTGCTTTTATTAAAAGGCTCCATTTGTGTGTGTGCCCTTAAAACAGACATCTTAGTAGGTGGCAGCCTGCTTGGGCAGCTCAGCTTAATTATTTAAAGGAAAACCAATTAGTAAAGGTGACTAAATTTCCACGGGATGAAGAGCAACTTGGAGCGAGGCTAATTCTGGCCTCCCAAATACTGCAAGACAGACTTTTCTTTTCATGTGAATGGGTTTGATCTCATTGGAGTCTGCTCCTTTAATTGAAAACTAAAAGGCCCTTGTGGGTTAGGGCTGGCTGTTACCTTCTGCAGCAGCTGCTGTTTCATTCCTGCAGCTGGACTGGGACTGCCAGCACAAAGCCAGGCACTGGGGAAGCCTCACTTCCCTCAAGAGGGTTTTAGAAAGGTCACAGTGAAGAGCAAAGGAAAAAAAATAAATCAAAAGGGTCTTTTCCTCCCAAATTCCAGATGAAAGCTATGCTGGCAAACATCTACAGAATTTTTTTAGCTGGAATTTGTGGTTCAGTAACAATGAACGCTCAGTTCAGTTCTTTGGAATCTGTAAATTGTATTTACAAACACAGAACAAACCCAGAACCTGGACCTGGATCCATTCTGCTAATTTAATCTTTGGGTTTAAATGGGAAGTTTCCAGAACAAGGGAGGTGCTGAGCATCTCCCCCTGCTGCCTGTGGGACCATCACTCCTGGCACAGCCAGAAGCCCTTTTTGGCTGAATTCTCCCCAAATCTGTGTGCCCCTGACTGGTCCAGCTGAGGAGCTGCATGGGCATCTCCCCAGGGGACAGGGAATGTCTGGGATCTGCTGCCTTGGAATGAAGGAATGCAGAGCATGAATCCTGCAGGGCATAAATCCTGCCCAGGATTTACAGGGATTCACATCAGGAGCAGATCCTCAGCTTTTAAGATGCCCTGGGGGTTCCTGCAGTGTCCCCTGTCCCTCTGAGATCCCTGGGGGTTCCTGCAGTGTCCCCTGTCCCTTTTTGGAGATCCCTGGGGGTTCCTGCAGTGTCCCCTGTCCCTTTCTGGAGATGCACAGGTACAAGTGAGTCCTTGAGTGTCCCCAGCCTTCACCCTGGTGTTCTGGGAATGGAGCTGCTCCCAGCCAACACCCTGAACATGGAATGCTAATTTTAATCCTTTGCATGCAGACATCACCCTGGTGTCACAGCCAGTGGCTTCCTCTCTGCCTCAGCCTACAAATTCAAGATACTGGCACTTATCTGCAGAGCCTTTCACCATCCATCGCCCTCTTCCTGATTTTCCACCAGAATAAATAAGCACAGAACTGTGATTTCTGACTGGAAATCAGAACTGCCACACTGCTGTTTCTGAGAGGCTTTATCAGAGGGAGGCTTTGTGCTCTCTTAGTCTGCAGAGATTAAAGAAAGCCCTTGAATAAACCTTGACATAATTCCCCAGCACTATTTCTGAGCGTGTTCCCCTGAAATTCCAGCCCCTGGATGCTTTAGCTGGAAGTTCCTGCCTCTGCCTGTTCCAATATTCTTTTATTACAGCCCTGCTTGGGGAAGGAACAGAACATTTAGGTTTAAAAAGCAGCAAACCCACCCTGGGCTGAGCTCTGCACCCCCCTGAGCCTCCAGGACATCTCCTGGATGTGTCAGGCACCCCAGGAGTCAGAGAGGCTGCAGGAAATGGGAAACAGGAGCCAGGGGAGCCTGAAAGCAGCAGAGGATCAGCAGAGGAGCCCCTTGCAGGGCTCTCCCTTTTCCAGGAGCACTGGCTCATGCTGGGTTTGTGCAGCTACAGTGTAATGACTTTATCAAACACCTAATTAATGTCATCAGCATAAGAATGCCCTTTAAGGCGACTTAGAATAATAATGAATTGATTCCTAATTATGACAGCTATTTCAAATCATCCTTTCAGAAACTGGAATTCCCTTTCCCTCTCTGGAAATATTGTGCCTTTGTCAGGCAAGCACAGCCACTTATTCTTGTGCTTTAAGTGCCTGACAGCTGCTATTGATTTTTTCCTTTTTAAAAAGCAATGGCATTTGACTTCTGTTTCTACTTTTCTATTTGAGGGAGGCTGGAGCACTGATTAGAAGGGCCCAGAAAGAGCTTCTTTAAGGAGGCAAGCAGGGAGTGAGGCACAGCTCAGAGACAGCTCATGGCTGGAGCTACTGCAGTGCTGAGGGGAGAGAAGGAAGAGCATTGATCAGCTCATTGATCCGCTCCAAGGAACACCCAGAATGAAACGAGCTGCTCACACCAGCCTGGGGTGCAGCTGCAGCCAGCCAGGGCCAGGCTGGACAGGGCTTGGAGCAGCCTGGGCTCTGGGGGTGTCCCTGGGGTGTCCCTGGGGGTGTCCCTGGGCGCTGGGGAGGTTCTGTGGCTCTCTAACAGTGATGCAAGTGGCCCTGTGACAGTGACATGAGCAGGTGTGACACAAGCCCTGTGCCAGTGACACGAGTGCCTCTGTGACAGTAACATGAGAAGGTGTGCCACAAGCTCTGTGCCAGTGCCACAGTGTCTCTGTGCCAGTGCCACAGTGTCTGTGTGCCAGTGCCACAGTGTCTGTGTGCCAGTGCCACAGTGTCTCTGTGCCAGTGCCACAGTGTCTCTGTGAGGTGCCACAGTGTCTCTGTGAGGTGCCACAGTGTCTCTGTGAGGTGCCACAGTGTCCCTGCCGTGCCCCTGGGGAGGCCCTGACCTGCTGGCCCCTCCCGGGGACACCACGCGCGCCTGGGCGGTGACGAGGAGGCGCCGCAGGACGTCCCCGCGGATGCTGCTCCACCTCTCGGGGGGACACACGTGCAGGGCCAGCACGGTGTAGTAGTGGGGCCCGTCCACCTCGAAGGCGCTCTCCACCCACTTCTCGCGGGGCTGCTCCAGGAAGCTCTGCAGGTTCTTCTCCTCCCGCGACGTCGCCCGGGTCCTGCAACACAGGGCAAGGCTCGGGGGCTGCTCTGGCCCAGGGGGCTCAGCCCCTGCTCCCCACAGCCCTGGGGGCTGCCCGTGCACCCTGCACAGGGAACCAGCTGGCACCACCAGCTTTCTTAAATTCACCCCCTGGCTGAGGATCTGCTCCCAGTGGGCACCACCAGCTTTCCCAAATTCACCCCCTGGCTGAGGATCTGCTCCCAGTGGGCACCACCAGCTTTCCCAAATTCAGCCCTGCTTGAGGATCTGCTCTCAGTGAGCAACACCAGCTTTTCCAAATTCACCCCCTGGCTGAGGATCTGCTCCCAGTGGGCACCACCAGCTTTTCCAAATTCACCCCTGCTTGAGGACCTGCTCCCACTGAAGCAAACACATTTTCCTTGCAGTTGTGGGTGGCACCAGAGGTTTTGCCATTGCCCCAGTGGAAGACAACACCACTGTAGAGTTATTTTTCCCTTTCTTTGAGAGAAAAATGGAGCCAGGCCTGCCAGTGGCACTGGAGTGGTGCCATCTCCCATGGGACACCACACAGCCACTGCAGCTCCTGCAGCCACACCTGGATCCATTTTCACAATTCCTCTACTGCAAAAGCAACCCCTGGGAAGATACAGGCCAAATTCAACCCCAAAAGACACTACTGTACTTTCCTGCAAGCTTACAGAAATATTTAATCATTTTCCTCCTTTCCCCCAGAGCTCCCGGGAGTCCTGACTCCCCAAACTGACACCCCAGTGCAAGCCCCGTGTTACAGGAGACTCTGGGAGTTGCTCACACTTCACCACACCTGTGCCTCTGCTGCACTGGGCAGAGGCTGCCAGCCAGGTCAGACCCCTGAGTTTTAAGTGAGATAAACTCTCCCTTATCAGGCATGAAGCAGCATCCCAGCAGATGAAGCCGTCAGGGTTGTGTGACCTTTTCATCTGCTAAAAGATGCAGCTGGGAGCCGACTAGTAGCTCTTTATTTTCTCCATTTAATATTAAAAAATCTGTCTGGGAAGTACAGAAGGCCTTTTTCCACATCTGCCCAGCGGGTTCTGGGCTCTGTGGTGCCAACAGCAGCCTAACAAGATGAAACAAATAGTTCCATTTATTTGTCTCCCAAAGGACTGGGACAACAATAGCACAGGGATCTGGAGATAGATATTAAAAACAAAAGACAAATTGTACTATAGCCAAAACCTTGATTAGTTCCAGGCGGGAAAGTGAGAGGGATTTTTCTGCACTGCATTTGGAGTGACCTTGGTGTGTATTTTAATATTTATACCCTCATCTAATTAGTATTACTTACTAGTGTCTAACTCCTCAAATAGAGGATGTACATGGGCATCCCATTTTTGCAGGATCACAACCAGCTCACGTATTCCAAAGCTTCTGGGTGCCTATGGATGTGGCCACGTAGCCTCAGTGCAGTGCCAAAGCACTGCTGTTTATTGGCAAAAAATAATAATGGTAACCCCCCCCAAAATAATTTAAAATATCAGGAAAATCTGATGGACCTGAACCCTCCTCCAGGATGTCAGATCTGGAAATAAAACTGTATTATTTGAACACTGAATAAAATGATATCAGGGTTAAGTTTCCAACTAACAATTACTTCATCGCAGTGTCTCTTCTGCCTGCTCAGGAGAAAATTAAGCTGGCAGAGTTTCTTTAATGTAATAACCCTGTTGCTCACCCCAGAGGTAATAATTACATCTAGAATGGAAAGAGAAGCTAATTCCCAATTGCTTTTACTCAATAGCTTCCCTGTTATCCAGCATGTCCAGGCTTCACTCCCAACAATGTAAATCCTTAACAACCTCCTTAGGATGTGCAACCCCGCTCCTCCTAAAGCTTGCAGTGATTTCCCATCTCTGCTGCCCCGTGTGTGCAGAGAGCAGAGCCCAGGGCTGGGGGAGGCAGGGCAGGGAGGGCAGGGAGGGGTGGCACTGACGTGTTGAGCACGTAGAGCACGGTGTGGATGATGTAGGGGATGAGGTGGATGTTGCTCTCGCGGCCGCCGCCCCCGGTGTCGATGCTGAAGGATTGCTCCATGGCGAAGCGCAGGAACAGCAGCTTGATGTCGTGCACGTTGAGCTGGTACGTGGGCTCCCTCTGGCCCGTGCACTCCTGCAGGTAGGTGTTGTGTCTGCAAAACAGCAGGGAACCTTCCCAGAGCCCCTCCTGCCACAGCAGGGCCCAGCACCCCAGCGAGGGTGGCACGGGAAAGCTTCAAAGCAGAAACCCCACACCAAGGGCTGCTACCTTGGGTTAACCTCCCCAGAGGGAGATTTCAGCTCACCCTGGCAAATCCAATTCCATCTGCAGATATCTGTCCACTCATCAATACTGCTTTCCCATGCCCAGGACCTGGGACACAGCTCCCTGGCTGAGGGATGCTAAAGGTTATCCAGTCCCACCCTCTGCCGTGGGTGGGACTGGACACCTTCCACCATCCCAGGTTGTTCCAAGCTGCACCCAGCCTGGCCTTGGACACTTCCAGGGATGGGGCAGCCACAGCTTCTCCAGGAATCTTGTGCCAGTGCACACCCCTTCACAGGGAAGACTCTCTTCCCAATATCTGATCTACACCTACCTCCTGTAAGGTTCAAAATTTCTAATGTGACATTACAAACCCAGCACAAGGTGAATCCTGGCAACAGCACCTCCATCTGCTCCAGGCAAGTGCTCAAGTACCTCAGTACCATCCAAGACAAGTCTGGAAATCTACACCAGGGAATCCACTGGTGTCAGAAGGTTTTGGAAGGTTTCTTTTTGACATTACAAACCCAGCACAAGGTGAGCCAGAATCCTGACAATGGCATCTCCATCTGCTGCAGAGAGGTGCTCAAGTACCTCAGTACCATCCAAGAGAAGTCTGGAAATCTACACCAGGGAATCCACTGGTGTCAAAAGGGGTTTTTTTTGTACAGTAGGGGCTCACTTGGCCACAAATGAATCTATATTGCATCTTCAACAGTGACTGGGGGCTTAAGGAGGTTCTGAAATTATTTACATGAAGCCAAGGAGCAAACAGTCACCTGGACTTTTTTAGGAGATTCACTCTTGCTGGTAAAACCTGAAATGGCTCAGTTTTACCAAGATTCAGCTGCACCACCTCTGATCCCAAGATTTCAGGGAAGTGTGTGGCAAGGATCTGACTCACCCAGATGCAAGCAGCTGGGGAAGAACCTGCTGTACTCACCGTGCCAAGCACGTGGCAAAAGCAGACTCTGGCACGTGGGGCCCCCACACTGGCAGGAGCCCATTGCACTTGGTGTTGGCATTTTGCAGGGCTGCACTCTCCCACTCCTCACGGCCCCGAGCCAGTCTGCATGGAGAAAGAGAGCACACCAGGCAAGTCAGGAGCATGCAAGCATTTCTCTGAGGAAACATCCCAAAAATGACAATTCCACAGCTTCTCTCAATGCTGGAGTTGGCAGCGTCCAGCAGTGTTAAAGCAGACCTGATACAATCTTGCATGAGGCCAGTGTGTAATGAACCTCACCAAGGTGTATCAAGTTCTGAGCGTGTCCAGCACATCTCAGAATGGCTTAGAATGATTGTGAGACAGCGGATCAGGTGTGCTTTGAAAATCAAAAGGTTTTAAATGAGAAAATAACAAACAATACAAAAACGAAACAGAAGCCGTGGTCAGAAGCAGTGAAGCCCTTACACCTGGCTAAGGCACCCCAAAAAGCCCTGAGTACCTCTGTGCTCCTTCTTAAGTATTTAATGTTTTAGGAGAGTCATTTGGCTTGCTGCCCAATAGAAACAGCCACAGGTTTTGAGAAACACCCTAAAGATCCAACCAGTGCCCCTGTGATGGCACTGGGCCACTCAGAGTGAAGGAAACACAGAAGTTTCTGGTGCTTTTCCTTAAAAGTCAGGGGTGAAACTGAAATCCCTTTTCCTTATTTGGAAACATTTGCAGGAGTGTCGAAATGCAGTGCAACATCCACCCTGACAGGGGCTGCAAAGTGATCAACCCAGCCCATCCACCCTGACAGGGGCTGCAAAGTGATCAACCCAGCCCATCCACCCTGAGAGAGGCTGCAAAGTGATCAACCCAGCCCATCCACCCTGACAGGGGCTGCAAAGTGATCAACCCAGCCCATCCACCCTGACAGAGGCTGCAAAGTGATCAACCCAGCCCATCCACCCTGACAGGGGCTGCAAAGTGATCAACCCAGCCCACCCATCCCGAGCTCCAGGTGAGTGCTGTGATCCCAAACCACCTGGGGGGGCCTGGGAAGGGCAGGCTGTGTGCAGCAGTACCTGACAGCTGCCAGGTGGCAGTCGTAGTGCACGATGTTGAAGTGGGACACGGTGCTGTAGCCCTGCTGCTTGCGGGGCTTGTTCTCAAACTCCTCGAGAGCCACGCGCTTGGTGAAGGTGTAAATCCCCAGCACCTTGGTGGGCTGCAAGGACACACAGCTGGCTTAGCAACCACCCAGCTCTGCAACAGGGCACATCTCCTGCTCTTTCCACACCACACTGAACTGAACCTCTCCCAGCCCCAGCCTCAAACTTAAACTGATCCTGTGTTTTTCCAGCTTTCACTGAAAACACACTTCCACTCCCAGCCATCTCTGGAATTGCTGATCTCAAGAACCAAGCCTGAGACTTCCTGATCTTCCAGTGCCAGCACTTGTGCAACCAGCTACTGGCAAGTCCCCTTAGGGGCTGAGAGGGCTCTGAAAATGTGCCTCCCTTCACCTGGAACCTGAATCTCCCATCACTATTACCTGGAACTCTTAGCTCCCACTACCTGGAACTTTTAGCTCCCATTACCCAGAACTTTTAGCTCCCATTACCTGGAAGTTTTAGCTACCATTACCCAGAACTTTTAGCTCCCATTACCTGGAGTTTTTAGCTCCTACTACCCAGAACTTTTAGCTCCCACTACCCAGAACTTTTAGCTCCCATTACCTGGAACTCTTAGCTCCCACTATGCAGAACTTTTAGCTCCCACTACCCAGAATTTTAGGCTCCCATTACCTGGAACTCTTAGCTCCCACTACCCAGAACTTTTAGATCCCATTACCTGGAACTTGTATCCCTCCCGGCAGATGCAGCAGGTCAGTCCTGGTTCCTCTATCAGCTCCTCCATCTGTTTAAGCAGCGCAGTCTTGGTCACCACCTGGCCCTTCTCATTTGTCTGCAAGAGAGAAAAGCTCCATCAGGTTAAAAAGAATGACAAACCACACCATGCCCACCACTGGCAGTGGAATGCCCATCCCATCTCCCAGCAGCTGTGTCCCCTCCCGGCAGCACCAGGCAAACTGGGGGCTGCAGGTCTGCAATGAAATAATTTGACACACTTCCTGCTGAGGCAGTTGGTGCAAGGCAGGAAGAAAAACCCCTGAACAATGAGCACCCAGCCATTACCGTCATGCCCAGGGTGCCCAGGGCCTTCTGCCTCATGGCCATGGCCATCCTCTTCTTCTCAGCGCGTGTCTCCTTCCGCGCAGCGTCGATCTTCTTGTTCACCTCGGGGTGCTCCCTCAGGGCCTCCAGGAGGTTCTCAGCCAACGTCCCAATCCCTTCATCACTCGACACCTGCTCCAGTTTGTGCAGGTTGGTGATGGAGTCTGTTCCTATTAGCACCTGTGGGGACAGGAACACAGCACTGCTCAGGAGAAGGGGACTCGGGACAGTGGCTGTCCCCTCCAATCCCACGGGGACAGCTGGGCAGAGCACTGAGCTGCAGCAAGTGCTCCTTCCTTTGTTAATGCTCCTAAAACCCTGTGTCAGACTGGGGCAGTTTGCCTCTCCACTGGTCATTACCTGGAGCTCAGATGGGGATGTTGGATAAAACATTTATTTTGTGATAAGACATTGTACTGATGCCTTCAAACACCAACAATCAGGTCCTGAGGAACTTATCAATAATGACCTTCTCTTTACATTGGTGTGTCAATCTCACACCACACAGCAGGAGGAAATACTGAAATCAGAATCTCTGACTTTTCCAGATGATGCCTGAAGCTGCCCAGCAGAGGCTCAAGGCGTCAAGACAAAGACACGAAGTCATGTTCCCAATCTTGTCATGTGACACACAAAATTCAGACGATGCTCTGCAAAGGCAGAACTTGCCCAGGGAATACTTGAACAGCTTCCACACCTATGCCTACTTCGAGATTCCCAAGAGGCTTTCACATTCTTAGAACAGGTAAGCTCAGGAGAACTGGATTTTCACTCTGCTTTATCCCCTGCAGAGAATTCCCTTCAGACTAGAACCAACGTCTTCCAGCAGAGAAAAGCTGTGAGCAAAACTGTTCCAACTATGAGGATGACAAAACAAAACCCAACAAAAATCAGTGTAGAACCGACTCTTAGAGGTATTAATCCTCAGCTGCAGCCCCAGAGCAGAGTGACAATGCAGGCACACGCCCCTGGCCTCACCTGTGTTGCAGGGTGCTGCGTCGCAAGGCCTCGGAGCAGGCGCAGGATAAAAGGAAGTGCAGGTCGAGATAAGAACTTCTTCCACACATCTGCATCCAAACTGCATGGAAAACAAAAGGCAGCAGCTGAGGGGAGTGTCCCAGCCAGCAGCACAGCTCCAGGCTGCAGGGAACACTCCCTCCCTTGTGCCCCTCATCAGCTCATTAATGAAGGGACAGTCACACTCCCACTCCCATGCTGTGCACAGCCACAGTGCCAACTCTGAGCCTGGGGATTTGTGTTCATGAGTTGGCCAAAACCAGCAATAACTCTGTTGCTGTGCAACAGGAGGGAACAGGCAGGAAACACAGGGATTGAGATATCCAAGAAATCAGCTTGGATGGGTGTCAAATGGGAAGATTTCAGGCTTTTTAGTTCACCCCTCTACGTGCACTGCCTCACCAGACCTCTGCATCACAGCTCTGAATGGGCTCTTGTTCATGGATTTCTTGGGAGATTGTGGTGATGGGATGAGGAGGATGCCCAGGACAGTCACACACATTAACCACACACATTAAATAGTGACTCTTACTTCTTTGCACTGGGAATGTGCTTTTTCATGTAATCCAGGGCATTCTGTGTAATCCCCTTTTGCAAGATGAGATCTTTCAGCTGATGGCCATTGCTGTTGTTCTTTATTCCTGCTGCTATTTTACAGAAGCAATCCAGGAAAACTTTATCATCTCCACTGTGCTCCTCATCATACCTGAACAAAGAGAATAAATGGTAACTCTGCCTGTAATTCTCACTGACATTACCACTGAATGATGTACCTGCCCCAGCTCAGAGACTCAGAAAAGCTACTCAGGCCCCTGTCACCTCAGAATAATCTCTGAACACCTATTTCTTGAGCTAGAGCTCACATTTGGCTTAGAACTTGCTTTCAAAAACGGCTTAGAAGTGAAAGAGGAAATGAAACTGAAGCCTGGCATTACACTGGAGCAGCATCAGTGAGGAAATAAAGGCAGAGACGTGTCAGTACAGCCCATTTCAGGTGCTGTTAAACCCATTTCGGGTGCTTTTAAACCCATTTCGGGTGCTGAACTGTGCCAACATACTTATCAAAGTTACAGTAGGGCTTGAAGCGATCCACCAGGATCTGCATCTTCTCCATCTCCCCGAAGGACAGGTAGGGGATGATGCGCAGCAGCCCCTGCAGCACGCTCAGGTTGGAGCGCACAAAGGTGCTGTTGATCTGGTCCAGCAGCATCACCAGCTGGTCCTTGTCCCCTGTGAGGAGGAGGTTGCCCTGTGGAGGAAGAGCAGCAGGATTTATGTTCAGGAATAAATCCACAAGAAAATTCTCACTCTGGGAGCTGGTGGACTACTCCAGTTGTGAAGGGGTAGTCCCTGATGAAAATAAACACCAGCCTCGTTCCTAAAGGTCTCATGGAATGGCTGTACCAACCCCTCAGCTGATACCTGGCTTGTTCTACCTACTGTTAAAGCATTTTCCAGCCAAAAGTCTAATAATTCCAACCCAAAGCACACCAGATTCCTGTCCACCCACAGCTTCAAAAGATGAGTGAGAAGCTCTTCTTGTTCTCAGTCTAGCTGAGATACAGTGTTATTCTCAATTAGCTGGAAAATCAATCATGCTTTCAACACATACAAAAACACTCCAAAAAACAAGGCCAAGCTGTGTCTTTTCTTGTCTCTCCCTGGCCTGTGGCCCAAAGCAGGAAGGAAAGGATCCAAGCACTGCCTAACAACCCTCACCCAACCATGCAAGACTCATCCTGACGCAGCCTCGCAGTGCTTTGGTTCAGAGCCCCCCTCAAGCCCTTCCCCAAGGCCTGCTAAGACCTGCCAGAAGTGTAATGAGACTCCATCAGCACTCCCTGCAGCTCCTGGGGCTCAGCATCCCTGTGGGCAGGGGTGTGCAAGCCCTGAATCCCAGGGAAAGGAGGCACGGGCACTCACCTTGTCCTCGCTCAGAGGTTCCGCGTTGGATTCATCCAGAATGATCTCCATGATGCTGAGCACCTGCTCTGCCACTGCTGCTCCCCCGCTGTCCTTGCTCTCCTGCTCAGCCACCAGAGCCTGCAAGAGATGGGAGTGCTCAGGGAACAGCAGCAGGAACTGGTCTGAGGTGAGACAGTCCCTGGAACAGCAGCAGGAACTGGTTTAAAGTGGGAGCAGTCACTGGAACACCAGCAGGAACTGGTCTAAGGTGGGAGCAGTCCCTGGAACACCAGCAGGAACTGGTCTGAGGTGGGAGCAGTCCCTGGAACACCAGCAGGAACTGGTTTGAGGTGGGAAAAGGCACTGGAACACCAGCAGTCACTGGTCTGAGGTGGCAAGAGGAACCCTGAACATGTTCCTGGAACACCAGCGGGTTTAACTCCCCTCACACTCCCACCCATCACATATAAGGAATGCCCAAAGGATAATCTGCAGTGCCAGCACAGCAACATTTCCCATCTCCCATAGCTGTCACAAGGCAGCAGGGCAGTCAGAAGCAGCTTAAATTCACTGGAATCCATGGAAAAAAACATTTTTGAAAGTCCAGGTTGTCCTTACCAAGTTGAGAGTCCCCAGCATGACATTCAAAGTGTTCATCTCTGGCTTGACCAGCTGCTGCCGGTTTATCTTCACCTTCACACAGTAACTGAAGAGTTTTAACAGCACCTACAAAATACAGCAAAGGGATTCTCTGTGGCACCTTCACAAAGAGGGGGGATTTTGCTGAAATTAGAATAATAGCTTAATACAACAATACACCTGATCTCCAGATTTCTGGGGTACAGTACACCCCAGATTTTTACATCTCTATATATATCTTAGCACAGCTTTGGTTTTCTGATCAGGCCAAGGCAGAAAACAATCCCTCCAGCAAGACAGGATTTAGTCTTACCAACCCCTCAGTTCTACACATTTGTAAGGAATTGTTAACCAAGAGGAAGAGGAGAGGGAAAGAACTGCTCCAGGTCAAGGGTGATTGTCTAACCTCAGGGATGTCTGTGGAATGTCCCACCCCGTTACCCCTGACCCCAGAGCCAAAGGGAGACTCACGGTTAAGAGGTGCCGGCCTTGTTTGAAGTCCTTGATGCCAGTCAGTCTGTTGAGCATGCACTCCAGGCCTCCACACGGGGCCATCACCCCTGCCATCTTATACACTTCTTCCTCATCCTCCTCCTCATCTGCAGGACAGACACGGGCGGTGAGGACAGGAGCAGCCACAGCGCGACACGCTCGTGCAGTGGGAGCAGAAATGGAGAGCAGAGCAGCACACATTTACCAGCAATTCAAGTCACTTCAGTTGAATTTGAAAAGATTTAAGAGCAGGAATATGAAGAAGGGCTGGGCAGAATGGTCCCCGTGCCAAGCAAGTGCTCACATTTGAAGCACAGCTTTAAAGCGCTGTTAAAATCCTCCTTCACTCGAGGTGAAGCAGGTAAATGCAGCAAAAGCAACATCAATCAACTTTAAGCTCACTGCTGTGAGGATAATAATGTCATTGCTCTGCAGCAAACCTCAGATTTCAAATCTAATCCCAGCTTTCAGCAGACAAATGCATTACCAGTGGTGGAGTCGAGGGACTCGATGAATTCCTCCGTTGCATCTCCCAGTAACCCCCGCATGCGGTAAATGATCCTCATGGGCTCCCCCTGCAAGAGCAGAGCTTTTTATTAATTTTATCTCTGGCCACCTGTACACAAGCCTGGTTGTGATTTCAGTGTGTACAAACACCCCAGCCCCAGCTCTCCCTCATGCTGCTTCATGGTAACACAGGGAAATCTTTCACTCCCTCATTCTCCCCTTCCTGAGATGAATCAAAAACAGTAGAGCCACCTGTAAAAACATCAATAACTCATCCCTTTGTCTGCCCAGCTTTTCTTGGCATTGACAATTAATTGACAGACTGGTAATAAACAGTCTCCTCCTCCTCCCCCATCTCCTCCAGGTTTGCTTTAGCACCAGTGAAAGATGCAGCCAAGGAAAATGGGTTCATCTGCAGAGGAGCACCTGGTTTAAATGGCAACCTCTCCTCCGAGGCTATGGCACAGCACACCTGGGAAATACAGGGAACAGGCACAGCCCAGGAAATGAAGCAGGACAGGCTAATTGAATGAAAGCTTTCAAACAGATAAAATCTGCAGTGATGGCAAATGGAAGAGGAGTAAAATGAGCTTTCAGTAAGACAGTACATCACTGGAATGATACAGCCAAAAAGCTGTGCTTCTACCCTGAGAAAGGGACAGTTTTCCAGATGCATTTCCAGCTGGAAATACTGACAGCACATCATGAAACTTTCCATTTATAATCCATAGGTCTGAATAAAAAGCAGAAAAGAAAAATCCCAGATTTGGGAGCAGGAGACCTTGCAAGAGAAAACCTGTCAGGGATCGTGCTAAGCCTAATGTGGAATAAGCAGTGCTTAATGTCACAGCAAATACATAAGCACAGGGAAAGCCCCGGGGGGAAGATCTGCTCAAAGGCCACGCTGGCGACCAGCAATTAACACCACAGGGGCCCTGGTAAAACGGCAGATGAACAAAAAAAGCCACTGAGAGACAAGGGAAACAAAAAGGGGCCTGAGGTTGCGTTTCTTGTGCGCCTGTCGCTCCCAGGGATGGAGCTGCGGCTCCAGGAGGTGCTCACAAAGGAAGACAGATGAAAGCTGTTCATCCCCAGGAATGCTGAGCAAACTCTGCCTTTCACCAGCAGAGCTGCTTCCCGGAGAGCTGCAGCCCAGCATCCCACGGGAACAGCTCCTGGCTGCTCCCAGGGGCAGCAGGGGGATCATTTCCACCAGTGACACGATCAGAATTCAAATCAGAACTCGCAGATTAACACCAGCACCTCACCTCCCTTTCCAAGTTGGTACCTTGCTAAAAAATAATCACTGTCACAATGTTTGGGCTTGATTTTGCAGTACTTTGTTACTGAAATGAAGCTTAATGAGACCCATTTTATTATCATTCACTGCTAACTGGCACTTTGTTTCAATTCTTCCCACAAATGGTTTCAGTAAACTGAGGTTTCAAAGGTGATTTGAGACCAGGAGGAAATGAGGAACAACGAAGAAATGCTGGGCAAATCAGTCTTGTTTTATAATCTCAAATGCCTCTAAAAACTTATTTGTAGTGGGCAAGCTTGAGCCTGATGGTGTCAGTGAGAGTTTATTTTAGTGGCTACAAGGAAAGAAGGGAAGAGCTTGTTCTGGACCACATCCACCTCTGGAACAAGCTTAGTATGACATGGTGGACTGGACCCTTAGGACTGCTGGGTCCATTTCTGCATGTGAAAAACACACAACACATCCTATGAAAAGCAGGAAAAGGATGAATTTGTCAAGTGCTTGAGATCCCTGTGAAAAACACGAGAGCAGAAGGGCAGATATGGAGAATCACTGATGCTCTGTGTATAAATAACTTGGGCTCATCCCCAAAGCACAGACTGATCTGGTGTCCCTGTGTGCACACACATGAAGCCCTTGTGTGCAGATGGAGTGTGAAATGTGCTCTGAGAGGCAGTGACAACGTTCAGCTCCCAGGGGAGCACAGGGAAGGTTGCTCCTCAGGAGGAGTCACACGTGACACGGGACACAGCTCACCTGGGGCAGTGCTCTGCAATCACTCACCTTGCAGGCTGTGCAAAATCTGTCCTAACAGAGCACCAAAAGGTGCTGAGCAGTTACACCCAATAAATTAAATGCCAGGAAATAAATCCTGACTCGTGTGATTTTTGATTTTTCCCGTCTTTTTTTTCTGTTGATGTGAAGGAGAGGTGCTCTGTGCTGTTAACTTGTACAAAGGTAACACACACCTCGTTTGTGGGACACCACACCTTCTTGTAGACCTCTGCCACAGGCAGATCCAGACTGATGATCTTGTTGTTCACCAAAAGCTGAAAGGGAGAGAAGAACAAGTCAAGAACAAGCTCAGGTTGTTACATCACCACCCCAGCAACCACCAGCTGCCCAAAACCAGCATCCCACAGGTCTGTGCAAGAACTCCCCACCTCCAGAAAGTCTCACCTCCATCCCACTATCGTCCTCCAGCAGAGCCACCAGGTCACAGTCCTGACAGATCTTGTTCTTGATGTCCCTCATGAGAGGCCCAATGCCAGGCTCATTGCTGCTGTAGGGATTCCCTGGCATCCTGCCCTGCAGGAAGTCTTCCTGCTGGGGATCTTTCTCCAGAGTGACAAAGAACTCAGTGACTTCATTCTCCTCCTAAAGAGCAGCAGCAGAGACAGAGTGAGTAAGTTTTTCCCTGACCACGCTCCCATTCCTGCATTTTTATGGGAGAATGTTCCTAAACCTTCAGCCCTTTCCCCACTGGTGCATCTGCTCTGCAGGCCACACTCAGAGGATGGCCAGGATCATTCAGTAACCAAATTCCTCAGGGAACTTGAACAGTGACCTCCAAAATGGGACACAGATCTGCACTGGCACTGCTGTTCCTGGGAAAAAGGAACCAGACCAGGGGCTGCCAGAGGTGGTTTGGTGGTGATTCTCCTCCTCTATCACGAGACCCCACTGGGAGCACTGCACACAGTTCTGGTGACCCTCAACAAGAAAAGGACGTGGAATTGTTGGAGCAAGAGCAGAGGAGGCCATGGAGTTGCTCACAGGACTGAAGCACTATGGAGACAGGTTGGGAGAGTTTGGCATGCTCAGCCTGGAGAGGAGAAGGCAGTGTGGAGACCCCAGAACACCTTCCAGGGTCTGAAGGGGCTACAGGAAAGCCAGAGAGAGGCTGTTCATCAGGAGCTGGAGTGACAGGACAAGGGGAACGGGTTCAAAATGAAAGGGGGGAAATTTAGGTCAGATATTGGGAAGAAATTCTCCCCTGTGAGGGTGGGCAGGCCCTGGCACAGGGTGCCCAGAGGAGCTGTGGCTGCCCCTGGATCCCTGGGGGTGCCCAAGGCTGGGTTGGCCCAGGCTTGGAGCACCCTGGGATCATGCAAGGTGTCGCTGCCATGGCAGGGGTGGGACTGGACAATCTTAAAGCCCCTTCCCAAAGCATTCCAGGGCCCCACTCACAGGGTAGATGATGCTGCAGAGCCTCTCAAAGATGAACACTGGGGTCCTGTAGTCGTCGAGGCTGTAACGCTTGGCAGTCTCGATGCACACGGCCATGAACGCCTTGGTCTCTGACTCGGTGCCTGCCAGGAAAAGGAAGATTTAAAATGGACACTGGAGTCAATGTTATAGATTCCACTTTAACTCAGCACAGGCAGTAAATCCTTGTGCAGTCAGCCCCACACTTTGGTGTTCTCTTCTTCTGTGAATCCACTCTGTGAAAGATGGAAGGTATTTATTGGTAGGGTTACTAGGAAAGCCTCTGCTTGGCTGGGCTGCAGTTAAACAGCCCCATAAAAATGAAGAGGCTGAGATTCCTGGAAAATAAGAGGTGGCTAGGAACGCTATTCAACTGTTCTGTGCCAACAGAAAATACTGGAAGCCATAAACCCCCCTGATTGTAACAGTCATTTAGAAAAGCTCTTTGTGTGGCTGCTCTGCTTTTCCATCTTGGTTGATCCCAAGGCTGGATTTATGCAACAGAGGTGGCTTTACCTGTTGTCATGTCCTCCAGCATCTCCAGCAGCATGTCCTGGGTCTCATCAATCAGTTTTGTCCTCTGCACCACCAGCTTCCTCAGGCACAGGTACCCATTGAGCACCGTGCCCACCAGCCGGCTCTTGAAGTGCCTTTTGATGGACTCCACCTCCACAAAGGAAGAGAGGAGACCTAGAAAGCCACAGAAATTCAGGAGAGAGAATTTGATTTCTAAATTTCATAGCAGCAAATAGGACACAGTATCATAAAAATGGCTTGTTGCAGCTCCCATCAGCCTGTGGTTTAAAGCTCACACCTATATGAACTGAGTGGTTGGAGGCAAAAGCCTTGGCTTGGCTCGTAAGTTGTAAAATATGAAAAATGGTTTGAAAATGAGGAAAGGGCCTAAGGAGTTTCCTGTGTGCTTGATACAAAATTCTGCACTCTTTGGCGTTTTTCTGTTGCAAGCTCTTCCAAAAGAAGATGACTGCTCCTTTTGTAATACTTCTAATTCCTCTGATGATGTGAAATGACTTATCAGTGACATCACCAAGCTGGTCACTCCTTACAATAAAGCCAAGAATCAGCAAACACAAGGATTCTTTCCCATGACACACTGATCAACATGCTGCTTCTTGCAAGGAGCCAGGCTTTATGGATTCACCCACTAATGGCTGAAGAATGTGAAAGAGGATACAAAAAACAATGACCTAGTTCATGAGGTATTTCCATTTCCAGAAGATTTTTGTTAAAGGGTATACACCCTAGAAGATGAAAAAAAGCTCTCATAGAATAGGGAGGTAGGAACAACAGGCAGGAATAAAGCAGCAGCATTTAGAGTGGTGCCAGGCACTGTACTATGTAATAAAGTGAAATGATGAAGCTTGCCTGGTATGTTACCACAGTTCAGCTAAAAACTCTTACTGACCACAAAAAAATATGGAAAAATCCATTTAGAGATTAAGTGCTAAATCGATGGCAAAAGTCCAGTGCTGACAATGGCAACACAACTGAATGAGATCTCTCTGAAATCCTGCCACAGGCTGTTAGAGAACAATGATCCCCCAGCTCTAACCCTGCTGCAGGCCCACTGAGTACCTGTGAGACTCTTCAGGGCATATCCCTGCTGCAAATCCGTGCTGAGTGTTGCTTCCTCCAAGGCCAGCAAACGAGCTATTTCCTGAAAATAATTAACAGCCTGTTAGGCCAAGACCCTGCAATGCCAACAACTGGAGTGTCTAACACAGGGTGCAGAGGAATTCTGCACAGAAACGGAGCCAGGCACAGAGAGAGCACAACTGCAACAGCAGGGAGGGGAAAAGGAGAGGAAAACTGCCACAAATATCCCTTTTATTTTCTCCCTGCACCTTCCTGCTACCACTGCTTGGCTCTAGTGGCCCTCCAGGGGGACTCAGAGCCACCCCTGATGTGGAGAGTGTCACCTGCCTCTTTGGAGTGCAGCAGGGATCTCCACAGGTAACTCTGCAAACTCAGCGTGCTGCTTCTCCCAAGGCTGTAATTCCCATTCCTCCAGCAATGGCAGCACACCTGATCCTTCTGAGGACCCAGGGGCTCCCAGCCTGGGAGCTGCACAACAGCTTCCAGCTCTGACCTGGTGCCAAGGCAGTGCAGCAATATTTACAATTACCCTGCAAAGGTAATTAAAATGCTGAGGAATTCTCCAGCTGGGGCTAAACCCCCCGTGGCTCCCTCTGCTCAGAGCTAACAGCACTGAAGTGTGAACTTGAGAACCTCAGCAGGGTCAGCAACAGGGCACTGAACAAAGGGATGGAATTTCAAAGGGGAAGGAAAGCCAAGCTAACAGGTCATTTCCTGCACACAAATCCATACCTTAGTGATGAGGCTGCCAATGTAGGGCAGAACCCCTCTGGCTGCCAGGTAGACCTTCCAGTGGGCAGGTTTGATGAGTTTCTGATACAGGGCGAGGTACTCAGCAGCACATTCACCAGCAATGCTCAGCTCATCCAGGTAGCTGTGAAAGAGAAACACAAACTGACAAACCCTTCACAGCAACAAAAGGCATTCCAGCTTAAGGACACTGTGGAAAGGAAGAAAAAGCCTCCAGAAATGCATCCTCCCTGTTGTCCTTGCTAACAGCATCACTGATAATCATTACTTGCTGGCTAAATTAGTATTTGTCCCAAAAAGGAGTTGACTGTGCTATCAGCATGAGCTGGGCTAAGTTATGTCACAGTTGGAAGTGAGTTCACCTTCTTACTGTGCTGTTAAAGAGGCAGGGGAAATGCTGGCCACAGAGCTGAACAGCTGATCCTTTCTTCTGGAAGAAGTACAGACAGCAAGAGCTCATTGCCAGGCATCAAAGCCCAAGTCTCTCTAAATCTAAACCCTTCCAGCTAATTAAGTTTAAAAAATCCAGCTCAAAGAGACTCCTGAACTGCAGGTATACAGGGGAGAGGTGTAAGAAAAGCTGCAAGAAGGGAGAGATCCTGCTGGGAATTACAGACAAATACTGGTGTGGCAGCACAGGAATACCTGGTGAGGAGATCAAGGACCTGCTGCTTCCTGCTGGGGATGGTGGCCAGGGCCTCCACGATGGTGCAGGCAGCCTGCCTGGCAGCCTGGGTGGCAGGAGTGAACAGCACCTGGGCAGAGGCAGGAAAAGCCAGAACAGATCAACTTGTGACAGCTCGCAAGAAGGCACAACACCAGGGCTGTTGGGTGACCTGGTGGCAGCGTTTTCTTGTTCTCCCAACACTTGGTTCTGTGACAATTCCTGCTCTGCTCAGCACCAAAATGTTTAAAGAGTGCTTGGTGTGGGTGACCTGCTAATCCACACACACAAGAAGCAAAGCTTTGGTGCAGGACACTCCCAAGTGCAGCTCATTAGGCAGGCAGGAGCAGCGTGGCAATCAAAGGTTCAGAGTTTAAGAACCCCAGGTAAAAATTTGATGGAGCATTTCTAAGGGAACACAGCTGCAAACCTGACTTGGAATTAGAGGCAGTGAGTGCCAGCCACCCTGCACAGGAAGTGCAGCAAAGCACCCACACTGTGTGATGTGACTGAACCCTGCCCTGGGGCCCTCCCCACCTTTACCTGTCGCAGCCAATTGTTGTGTCCCAGCTTGAGATCCAGGGGACAGGTTCTCTTCCCACGGCGACTCATGAACTGCTTCCACTTCCAGACGTATTTTTCTGACAAGTAGAGCTGGTGAAGCTCAGCTTTGCTGGGAGTTTTCCCATTGGCATCTGCACCTGCAATATTGAGCAGAGCCCAAGAGAACTGTCAGCAGTCATGAACTGCAAACTGCCAGAGTATTTTTGTCTTCTTATTGGAACTTGCCAAACTCCAGCTGGGAAGCTGAGTGCTTCCCATCTCCTTCTGCTGCCATTTTCACTCCTGTGTGGAGCCATGCTCCATTCCAAGCCTCATGCAAATCCCAGAGCCTCTCTCAAGGAATTCCATCAGCTTTCCAGCTGGCTGATATCAATTTAAATAAGCAACAAGTTTCATTTTTGACATTTTTGCCTGGTTCTCTTTGGGCACAGAGCATTTTCTGCTTAGGGTTTGAGTCACACAGCCTGGAAAAGTCAGTGCTACAACCCTAAGGACTAAATGTGAGGGTGGTATCAGATGTCACGGGACAGAAGCCAACACAACTCCACAGAAGCACATTCCTTATTAAATCTGGGGACACACATGTTCCTGCACAGGACTGCACCAGGTCACAGGCACAGGGGTTACCTCTGGCAGGGAGGCACTTCTTCCAAGCTTCGTATGATGCTTTGGGGTCCCTCTTGAGCCACAGCTGAGCCTGTGCATGGATTTCATTGCTGTAAGGCTTCACAGTGGTGAGAGCATCCATGGGAACATCCTAAGAAATAAAAAAGCTCTGTGATTCTTCAGAAAGCCACAGTCTGCTCCCTAAGAGCTGAATCACTGGGGCTGGGCCATGAAGAGGCAAATGCAGCTCTTGGACAGCAGCAGGGTAACACAGTGTCTGTTAATGGTGAACTAAGAGAGATATTCCAGCTCCTACTGAAATATCAGTAAACCCATCTCTGACATCTGTGATTATCAGACAGGCAGATCAAAGCAGAAAAATACCTTCTCTCCTGCAAATCTAATCCTAAATTAAAATCAATAGTAGTCAATCAATATATTTTAATGAGAACTGTAGCTCTGTATTTAAAAATCTGAGTCAGAAGTACTTGATTCTATCAAATTTAGGTACTTGATTCTACAAAGCTGCTGAAGGCACCAAAAGCCTGCTCAAAATAACCAAGCTGTGACTTTGAAGTAGCTCTTTTCCCATGCCTCAGATCTGAGGGAGAAAGAGCAAACCCTGAACACTTGTGGTCAAAGTCAACAAAACCCAGTGAAAAACAGAAAGTAGTCATCTGTAATTGGCAGTGTGTAAAGACCAGAGTCACAGGGCTTGTGCTTCCCTAGGAACACTGACCAGGAAAAGCAAGTCCTGGCTTCCTCACAAACTAATTCCTCCCTGAGATCAGTGTGTCAGACCTCAACCAGCAAATTCTCAGTGTTTTGCTCAGCCTCTGAGGCAGCACCTTGTTTTTCTTGCTGGTTGGAGCAGGTGGCTTGATGAGCTTCTGAAGGATGCGCAGGCACATGAGGGTGATGTTTTCCACAACCACCGGAGTCTTGATGTTCACTGCCATCAGGAAGAGGCTGAGAGCTGAAAGCAGACAGGGGTGTTGATTATCCTGTGAGAGCTGCAGACAGGACACACCTCCACAGCTCTGGACAGCACTTGGAACGGGGTTAGGGGTGGAAATGCTCCTGCATTTGCTGGCTGTGGGCAGGGCTGGGTGTGCACTCACCGCAGCGCAGCCGCAGCTCCCAGCAGCTGTCCTCCTTGGAGATGGAGTCTGTCAGCAGCAGCATCTCGTACTGCAGGCTGCTCGCCTGAAACACAGAGTGTTGGAGCTCTGGGGGTCACCCACTCCCTTCTGCCTTCTCATCTTTAATGGACTCAGGTTCAAAACACATGGAGCTAAGTGAACTTAATCCCATGCACACCTAGGGTGACTGCTGGAGAGGTACAAGCAAAGCCAAGACAGGGAACTGCCTGAGGAAACATCAGCAGCTACCTCTACACAAAATTTCGTGCTGTGCTCTGACATTTATGTCATTTCCTATCGAGACTCAATTATTATTTTTTTTTTACAAACAGACCATAAGAGAGAAGATGCAATGATTAGAATACACCAGCAGATGCAATGATTAGAATACACCAGCAGCGCAGAGGGGCAGAATAAAGAAACAGGGCAACACTGGAGTCTCTCACCAAGTCAGGATTTGCCCAGTGTCCCTTCAGAGCCGCAGAAACCTTCCCAATGATTAGGTCATTCATTTGCTGTGTGGCCTCTGGATTGTCCCTGATTCCAGGAGGAAAAAGACAACACTGTTATGCTCTGCTGCTCTGCTTGTACTAAATGCCAAAAGCTCCTGGGATTTCAGCTCAGCTGGTGACAAATGCACAAGGAATTGGAGGATACACTTTGCTGGTCTATGACACACCCATGGCAGGAGATGGGACTGGGAGGTCTCTGAGGTCCCTTCCAACCCAGACTCTAAGGTAACTCCCTCTATGAGGCTTTCCCTTCCTGAGAGGGCTTTCCTGATGCCTTCTGAGACTACCTAAAAACAGAGGTCAGACAAAATTAAGGGAATAAAAAGTGCTTGTATTTACTGAAGGGCCCTCAGGTACATTTGGGGCAGATGAAGCCCCCCAGGGGCTGCACCCAAAAATGGACCACGGGTCACAGGTTTCACACTTTGATCAGTTTGGTTCATTTGCATATCGGGGCTTCATACTCCAATTGCAGCTCCAGGTAATGGAGCCATTTACCCCAAGTTTGCTGCCCCCAGCTCACTTTTGTTTGCATTTCTCAGGGCCTGAGGCAGTGAGGTGTCCTTGATTCCCAGAGAGGGATTGCTGTGTCTGAGCAAACTGGGAGAGCAGCAGCTGACACTGGGGAGTTTGGAGTGACACACTAAAGAACCACAGAGTTGCAAACAGATGATAAAAATATCAAAGCTCAAACCCCAAGGCATCCTTCCCAGGGACAAGGCTCTGCCAGAGCAGCTCTCACCTGGTCAGGAGGCACATGAGCTGCCGCACCTCCTCGCGCATGGCGGCCGCGCCCCGGCGCAGGTTGTAGTCAAAGAGCTCCCGGATGAGCCCCTGGGCCACCAGGATGTGCCGGATGGCGCCGTTGGTGGCCAGGGCCCTCAGCAGGGTGATGCAGTGCTCCGTGACGGCCGAGGCGCAGCCGTAGCACTTGGTGGAGGAGGTGTGGCCGCAGCCCAGCACGGACAGGGCGCGGTACTGGCTGGCGGTGAAGGTGGGCAGAGCGGAGCTGCGCGAGGACTTGGTGGCCGCCTCGCGCTGCTGCAGGTCGTACTCCAGCAGCTCCTTCCGGGAGGCAAACACTTTCTGGGAACACAGATGGGGAACTGTGAGCAGCACACAATGCTGTCGCCCTGTGCTTTTACAATTCTTCTTAGCCTTCTGAAATGTTTACATGCTTGGAGTCAGATTCTCAGAGTTCTCACAGACTTTTCATAAACAATTCTATTGCTACAATAACGTCTTTCTGCTGTTGACAATTCCTCCTGGTGGGAGGAGACACTGATGGACTGTGGGTTTGACCAGTGTGGTTGAAGAGGTTGAACCCCATCATCCAATCTGGTCTCATTCTCAGAACCGTATAAATACTGAAGTGAAAAATTAAATCAGGCTTTTCCCGCTTGGACATTTGCACTGTGTCTGTGTTGTTCCTTGTGTCATTAGTGTGACACAACGCCAGTCCCCCTTATTTGCACTGCGTATTTTGTGGAGAAATATTTTTAACTGAGTGTTTCCAAACTTGAAATCCTTCATCGCAACAGTAGAATTGGGAAATTCATGAGGAATATCAGCCTAACTCCCAGTTATCCTCCCTGCTGTTTACACTACATGCAATATAACACTGGAAATGTGACAAATACATGGTATTAATTACTATTAATATTGGCGGAGTAAGTCAGAGTAATTTATTCTTTAATATGCCTAAATATCACAGCCAAAAGGACATTCATGATGTAGCAGGTTTTTCAGTGTTTATGTGACTTGTTGAACACAAATAATTACATTTAATTTATAAAGCGCTTCTGTAGGTCACCTTTTAGACTGGTGTGTTTTCAAACACTTGGATACATGCAAAAATTCAATTCTCTTTAATTAACCATCTGTTCAGTCTCCTGTTCCTCATGATGTAGCTGCTGAGAAAACCAATTTCACAAGCTAGCTGAAATTTTAGTAATTAATACATAGCTTTTAGAAATTATTATTTCCCTGAAAATATGCAGCTGATCACCTGTAGTTAATGATATCATTAAATGAAGAATGGCAACATCTTGGTTTTTTTTCTAATAAACACCTGACCCAAATCCAAACCAAAGCACATCATACCTGGATGATTTTGGAAAGTTCATCAAAGGAGTTCTTGCAGTCCCCACAGTACTCCTGGGCTAACTGCAGGATGTACCTGTTGACACTGGCTGAGGTAGAACTGATCCCTCCACTGCTGCCCGACTCATCCTGGATCAGGGGAAACCAAAGAGGAATCACAAATGGAGGCTCCACACAAAAATAACAACTGCAGAGCAGCCCCTGAGGCAGGGACTGCCTTGGGCAGAGCGTCCCCAGCCTGGAGGTCTGTGCAAGCTCCACCTGGCCCTCCTCACCTGGGGCTTTTCAGGGGCTGCCTCGTTCACTTTGCACAGGAGGTTCTCCAGCTGCGGTCGGTGTCCCATCAGCTGGTGGTACACCCTGTCAGCCTTGTCCAGCAGACTGTTGATGTTTGTCACTGCCTACGAGGGGAAAAGGAAAAGAAACTCTTATTTCATATTCACAACTACAACCATCAAGCTCCAAGTTTTCTCTTTTGCCTTTTTTTTTTTGGGAGGGAGGGGGAGAAATCACTAAATTGTGACCGTACAGCCTGGTTCTGCCCTGAGAAACACTCTGGTGACACTACTGAGCACACCTTGTGACCCTACACTGTGCACACTGATCCTCTGGGACAGGACAGAGTGCAGGGCTCCTCAGGTGGGACGGGAAGCAAACAGAACAACCCAAATCCACCCCCTTCTACAGCCAGGCAGAGATGCAGTTAGTTCATAAGTGAGGCACTGAATGATCTCTTGAAGAATCACTCGTCTGGTGGAGCAAGACACAAACCCATCAGTTGGTGAGGAGCCTTGAAGGAGCACTGATTTTGTCAGGGTTGGACCCCTGCTGTCCCCACAAAGGCCCAGAGCCCCAGTATCTCGTGCCTGGCCCTGCTGGCAGCCCCACCTTCTTGCGATCCTCCTCGTTCTCGATGGGGTCCACGGCGCAGCAGGGCTTGGCGTAGAGCATGAAGTCGAAGCGGGCGTATTTACAGAAGCCACAGGCATTGCACAGGAAGGGATCCTTCTCGTCATAATTGATGGACCTGAAAGGCAAGGCAGCAGCTCAAAACCTGCAGCTCAAGGCAACTGAGGCCATGAAACAAACTGGATGGACTCAGGTAAAAGAGGTGCGTGACTCTTAAAACATCTTGGTGACCACGCTGCCCTGGGGAAGGGAAAACTTGAGAATCAAAACCTACGGATCAGGCAACAAAAAAAGTCCTTACAGCAGTGCCACATTCTGGCTGGAAAAAGCAGGAACAGAAATTGCTCCTAACAATTCTACTTTAATGACAATAATTCCCAGTAGAAAGTCAGGCTGGGGCACTGTGTCCTTTAGGAGAACACAGATAAAGGAATTGTACTGGGTTGTAGGGTCTGGGCTTTGCAGTGGACTGACTGCAGCACTTCTTACCCCACTGCAGAGCAGGGCAGCACACAGAACTGATTTATAGCTCCCAGAACTCCAGAAGTGATGTGGAAACCTTTCCATGCACCAGCTATCACCAGGAAAGAGCCTGCTAAACACTTCGAATCCCATGAGAATTAAAGAGAAATAAGGGACAACAATAAGGGGAAATGATATCAGATAAGGAGACAAAAAGTGACAAAAGAGAAGGATTTCTAAGGCTGTAGTGGAAGTGTGAATAGCACACAGTAAATTACCCCTGAGCCTGCTCTGAATGAGGAGAGCACAACAAAAGCCATGAACAGAACTGTCTGTCCAGCCAGGGATCCTGGGGGAAGCCCTGCAATCCCACAGCTGAACTCCAGCCTCCAGCCCAGGCAGGCCAAAAATAACCTGCTCCAGGGAATTCTGTGGTGTGAACTTTGAGGGCTTGATGTGAAACTTCAGCTCACTGAGTATTGTGCTCCTAGGCTCCCTTTGTTAGCCTGCATTATATTAAATCCCTGTAAGCCTGTTTTATACTTCCTCACTAATTTGATTGTGTGCTTGTATTAACCAGAATGGGGGATTTACATGGCAGGGGGTGTGGGGCACCCGGGAGCCCTCTGGGGGACACACACACCTGCACTTGTGGCACTGCTACATGCTCTGGGGACACAGGGACACCCACAAACCTGCACTTGTGGCACTGACAGACGTTCTGGAGACACACTCAGTGACTCTGGGGACAGTCAGTGACCCTGGGACATACACAGTGACCCCGGGGACACTCACAGTGACCCTGGTAACAGCCTGACCTGCACTTGTGGCACTGGTAGACGTTCTGGGGGCACACACAGTGACTCTGGGGCACACACAGTGACTCTGGGGCACACACAGTAACTCTGGGGGCACACACAGTGACTCTGGGGCACACACAGTGACTCTGGGGCACACACAGTAACTCTGGGGGCACACACAGTGACTCTGGGGCACACACAGTGACTCTGGGGCACACACAGTAACTCTGGGGGCACACACA